>BQNB010056165.1:12231-38776 GCA_026074375.1 Tanacetum coccineum | reverse complement strand
CTGCCAGGGAGCATGAATGCGACACAAGTTTCGTTTTGGGGAGGCCGCCTGCACTTTCTTGAAGTTGGGGAGCAAATCTGCAAATTTGGGAAACCACAGGGAGCATATTTGCAGATTTCTCTTATATAAATTAGAGGTGGCAAATGGGTTAGGTTGGTTTGGGTCATGGGTCAAATGGGTTATGGGTCAATGGGTCAAACAGGTCATGTTTTAAAAATGGGTCTAACGGGTCATGGGTCAAACGGTTTGGGTCAGGTCGACCCACTAAATTATGGTGTTTTCATACATTTTTGAACGTTTTATACGTTTCGTCAGTCTTTTTACGCTTTCGTCGGTTTTTTTACGTTTTCGTCCGTTTTTTTACGTTTTCATCCTTTTTTTACGTTTTTGTTCGATTTCTTACATTTTCGTCCGATTTCATACGTTTTCGTCCGTTTTTTTACGTTTTCGTCCAATTTCTTAAGTTTCCGTCCGTTTTTTTACGTTTTCGCCCGTTTTCGTCAGATTTCTTACGTCTTCGTCTGTTTTTTTGTTTTCGTCCGATTTTTTACGTTTTCGTCCGATTTCTTACGTTTCGTCCGTTTTTTTACGTTTTCGTCCGATTTTTTTACGTTTTTGTCCGTTTTTTTCCGTTTTCGGCCTATTTCTTACGTTTTCGTCCGATTTCTTACGTTTTCGTTCGTTTTTTTACGTTTTCGTCCGATTTCTTAAGTTTTCGTCCGTTTTTTTTTACGTTTTCCCCCGTTTTCGTCAGATTTTTTACGTTTTCGTCTGTTTTTTTACGTTTTTGTCTGATTTCTTACGTTTTCGTCTGATTTCTTACGTTTCCGTCCGATTTCTTACGTTTTCGTCTGATTTCTTAATTTATCGTCAGATTTCTTATGTTTTCGTCTGTTTTTTACGTTTTCGTCCGATTTCTTACTTTTTAGTCCGTTTTTTACGTTTTCGGTCGATTTCTTACGTTTTGGACGTTTTCTTTTGTTTTTTGACCCCTTTTTTAGTTTTCTTACGTTTTATACGTATTTATTCGTTTTGAAAAACAGATCAAAACATAAAAAATAGACGAAAATGGACGGAAACGCAAGAAAACAGACGAAAACGAACGAAAACGAACGTAAATGTAAAAAAACGGACGAAAACGTAAGAAATCGGACGAAAACGTAAAAAACGGACGAAAACGTAAAACGTCAAACGAAAACGTAAGGAATCTGACGAAAACGTAAAAAATCGGACGGAAACGTAAAAAAGGAGGAAAACGTAAAAAAACGGACAAAAAAGTAAAAAATCGTACGAAAACGTAAAAAAAAAGGCAAAAACATAAAAAAAAAACAGACGAAAACGTAAGAAATTGAACGAATACGTAAAAAATAGACGAAAACGTAAGTAATCGGACGAAAACGTAAAAAAAGGGCGAGTAAGAAATCGTACGAAAACGTAAAAAACAGGCGAAAACATAAAAAACAGACGAAAACGTAAGAAATTGAACGAATACGTAAAAAATAGACTACGTTTCATCCGTTTTGTTCCTATTTCTATTTACGTTACGTCCGATTTCTTACGTTTCTTCTGTTTTTTTACTTTTCCGTCCGATTTCTCAGTTTCCGTCCGTTTTTCTATGTTTTTATCGCAGCCAGTTTTTTTAACGTTTACCGCAATATCTTACGTTTTTCGTCCGAATTTTTGTGATTCGTCCATTTTCTTACGTTTTTCGTCTTTTTTTATTTTTTCCGTTTATCGTCCGGATTTTCTTAAGTTTTTGTCTGTTTTTTTTACGTTTTCGTCCGATTTCTTAAGTTTTCGTCCGTTTTTTTTACGTTTTCGCCCTTTTTCTTACGTTTTTTTGTCAGATTCTTACTTTCGTCTGTTTTTTATTACGTTTTCATCTAGATTTTTTAACGGTTTTCCGTCAATTTTCTTACGTTTGTCTTTTGTTTTTTTTACGTTTTACATCCGTTTTTTGTCCGATTTTCTTAACGTTACGTTCCGATTTCCTAGACAGTTTTTCGGTGCTGTTTTTTACGTTTCTGTCCGATTTCTTAAGTTTCCGTCCGTTTTTTCTATGTTTTCCGGAAAACCGTTGTTTTTACGTTCCGTCAGATTTCTTACGTTTTCGTCCGATTTTTTACGTTTTCGTCCGATTTCTTACGTTTTCGTCTTTTTTTTTTTCCGTTTTCGTCCGATTTCTTATGTTTTTGTCCGTTTTTTACGTTTTCGTCCCGATTTCTTAAGTTTTCGTCCGTTTTTTACGTTTTCGCCCGTTTTCTTACGTTTTCGTCAGATTTCTTACGTTTTCGTCTGTTTTTTTACGTTTTTCATCTGATTTTTTACGTTTTCGTCAGATTTCTTACGTTTTTGTCTATTTTTTACGTTTTCATCCGTTTTTGTCCGATTTCTTACGTTTTCGTCCGATTTCTTACGTTTTCGTCCGTTTTTTTTACGTTTTCGTCCGATTTCTTAAGTTTCCGTCCGTTTTTTTACGTTTTCGCCCGTGTTTTTTACGTTTTCCGTCAGATTATCATACTTTTTCGTCCTGATTTTTTTTTGTGTTTTCGTCCGATTTCTTACTTTTTCGTCTATTTTTGTTCCCGTTTTCGTCCGATTTCTTATGTTTTGTCTGTTTTTTTACGTTTTCATCCGATTTCTTAAGTTTCCGTCCGTTTTTTTATATTTCCACACAACCTAAACAGTTGTAAAACTCTCCCTACAAAACAATATAAATATATGCTTCAAGATAAATATTTCATATTCAAAAGATAAGTATGTTTCTAAATGGATCAAAAGCAGGTGTTAATTCAGGTCTCGAATATTATGCAACATCAACTTCGATGCAAGCATAAAGAAGAAACTATTTATATTTTTATAAGAGGTGTAATCTTGACCCAAATATAAAAAAATGGATTTAATTGGGTCATTTTTGTTAAATATTTTGGTCATTTGGGTCTTCCAATAAGCTTTTAAACATATTTTTAAATTAAATGAATGGGTCCGATGAATCATAGGAATGGGTCGAATGAGTCGACCTATTTAAACTTTAACCTAATTGGTTATAACTTCTTAAAAAGTGATATACCCTAATCATTACTTTTTTACGTTTATACGTTTTTGAACGTTTTCGTTTGTTTTTTACGTTTTCGTCCATTTTTTTACGTTTTCTTCAGATTTCTTACGTTTTCGTCTGTGTTTTACTTTTTCGTCCGATTTCTTACGATTTCGTCCGTTTTTTACGTTTTCATCCGTTTTTTTACGTTTTCGTCATATTTTTTACGTTTTCGCTCGTTTTTTTACGTTTTCGTCCGATTACTTACGTTTTCGTCTTTTTTTTACGTTTTCGTTCGATTTTTTACGTTTTCGTCCGTTTTCTTACGTTTTCGCACGATTTCTTACGTTTTCGTCCGTTTTTTAAGTTTTCATCATATTTCTTACATTTTCGTCCGTTTTTACGTTTTCGTCCGATTTATTACATTTTCGCCCTATTTCTTACGTTTTGGTCTGTTTTTTACGTTTTCATCATATTTCTTACATTTTCGTTCGCTTTTTACGTTTTTGTCCGATTTATTACGTTTTCGTCTTTTTTTTACGTTTTCGTTCGATTTCTTAAGTTTTTGTCCGATTTCTTACGTTTTCGTCCGTTTTTTACGTTTTCATCCGATTTCTTACGTTTTCATCCGTTTATTACGCTTTCATCATATTTCTTACGTTTTCGTCCGATTTCTTACGTTTTCGTCCGATTTATTACGTTTTCGTCCGTTTTTTTACGTTTTCGTCCGATTTGTTACGTTTTCGTACGTTTTTTTATGTTTTCGTCCGATTTCTTACGTTTCCGTTCGTTTTTATGTTTTCGCCCGTTTTTTTACGTTTTCGTCAGTTTTTTACGTTTTCGTCTGTTTTTTTTACATTTTCGTCCGATTTCTTACGTTTTCGTCCGATTTCTTACGTTTTCGTCCGATTTATTACGTTTCGCCAGATTTCTTACGTTTTCGCCCGTTTTTTACATTTTCGTCAAATTTCTTACGTTTTCGTCTGTTTTTTACGTTTTTGTCCGATTTCTTACGTTTACGTCCGTTTTTTACGTTTTCGTCCGATTTCTTACGTTTTCGTCTGATTTCTTACGTTTTCGTTCGATTTCTAACGTTTTCGTCTGATTTCTAACGTTTTCGTTTGTTTTTTTTGTTTTCGTTCGATTTCTTACGTTTCCGTTCGTTTTTTACGTTTTCGCCTGCTTTTTTTACGTTTTCGCCAGATTTCTTACGTTTTCGTCTGTTTTTTTATGTTTTCGTTTGATTTCTTAGGTTTTGTCCGATTTCTTACGTTTTCGTCTGGTTTATTATGTTATTGTCCGATTACTTAAGTTTTTGTCCGTTTTTTACGTTTTCGTCATATTTCTTACGTTTTCGCCCGTTTTTTACGTTTTCGTCATATTTGTTAGGTTTTCGTCTGTTTTTTACGTTTTCGTCCGATTTCTTACGTTTTCGTCTTATTTCTTACTTTTTCGTCCGTTTTTTACGTTTTCGTCCGATTTCTTACCTTTCTGTTTTCTTCCGTTTTGGATGTTTTCTTTTGTTTTTTTCACCCCTATCTTCGTTTTCTTACGTTTTATACGTCTTTATTCGTTCTAAAAAAAAGACAAAAACGTAAAAAAAACCGAACGAAAATGGACGGAAACGTAAGAAAAAAGACGAGAACATACGAAAACGAACGAAACAGACATAAATGTAAAAAACAGATGAAAACGTAAAGCATCAAACGAAAACGTAAGAAATCTAACGAAAACGTAAAAAACTGGACGACAACGTAAAAACAACGGGGGAAAACGTAAAAGACCGACAAAAACGTAAGAAATCGAACGAAAACGTAAGAAATCTGACGAAAACGTAAAAAAACAGACGAAAATGTAATAAACCGTACGAAAACGTAAAAATGGGCGAAAACGTAAGAAATATGACGAAAACATAAAAAACAGACGAAATCGGACGAAAAGGTAAAATAACATACGAAAACGTAAGAAATCTGACGAAAACGTAAAAAACGGACAAAAACGCAAGAATTCAGACGAAAAAGTTAGAAATCGTACGAAAACGTAAAAAAGACCAAAACGTAAGAAATCTGACAAAAACGTAAAAAAACGAGCGAAATCTTAAGAAAACGAACGAAAACGTAAGAAATCAGACGAAAACATAAAAACGAACGAAAACGTAAGAAATCGGACTAAAACGTAAGAAATCGGATGAAAACGTAAAAAAACGGACGAAAACGTAAAAAAACTGACGAAACGTATAAAACATTCAAAATGTATGAAAACACCATAATTTAGTGGGTCGACCTGACCCAAACCATTTGACCCATGACCCGTTTGACCCATTTTTAAAACATGACCTGTTTCACCCATGACCCATTTGACCTATGACTCATTTGTCCCATGACCCAAACTAACCCATTTGCCACCTCTAATATTTATATCTTTGTATACCTCAAATGAAGTACGGAGCACTCATACTCCATTAAAGTTATGAGTAAAACATCACTCATAATCGAAATCATGGTACTATATCTATAGAAGCAGAAGCAAACAGTACCTTAATTGGTGTTTGGGCATGGTGTTCCCATCCATCATGCGTATAACATGACAAATCCTACATGATTAATAACTTTTCACCAACTCGTTATAACTATAAAGTTCAGACCTTTATAACTTACGCCATTCGACGCTAGTTGGCCATTAGCATGGAAATGAAATTTAGTTGACCTGCAAATGTGCAGTTTATGCAAGTAACTCCATGATTAAACTGCTTACGCCATTTACGATCCCCACAAATTGTTGGGGTGCTTGCCATGGTCTCCTACTCTATTACACTGCTTACGCCTTTTCAAATATGCAGTTTATGCAAGTAACTCCAAGCAAGATTATTATAAGTTGTTTATATTTCACCGTTAACTATTCACATAAGCATTTTGGATAAGTAGTCTCACACATCCTCAAAACAGCTTATTTCCGACATAAAAACGCAATAAGCATATATGAGTTTAAAAGGATGTCAAAACAGCTTACTTCATACATACATTCATGTCACACACATTATATGCATAATATCTCAAGTAAAGTTTAGAGGGTGGTCCCCGGGGCTTCGGCCCCGGGACTCCTTCTAACGGTTCTTTTATGTTTGTAGCACACTTTTAGGCTTGGGATAAGAATGATCGTGACGTGAGAGCCGTCAAGACCAACCCAACAAAATTATGCTTCTACACCAACTAAGATCATTACCCAAGAGACAATAACCGGTGAAGCATTGAGGGGATATTTATTTACGGCCTACTGTGGCGAGTCGATTGTTTTCTAAAGTCATCCAATGACATCCCATCCATAAGTGGTCAAGTCATTGGTGGTTGCTGGAAAGGTTTTGAGATGTTTCAACATGTCACGCGCGACTAACTTGGCCAAAAACAACAATTTCAGATGACAAACTATTTGATCACTGTGGAAACTCTCATAAAACAAAATTCTGCATTTCAAACTTAAAAAAATTGATTATAAACCACAAAATTAACTAACAACTTACTTTAGACTCCAACTAAGATGTATACAACTGCAAACTTCTACTTAAATACCTTCCTACACTTGGGTCTTTCCATTTATCCTTGTGTTTGGAAGAGGACATCAAGACCCGATTCTTTTTTATGTTCCCTTTGTTTAGAAAAAATATTAATCTCTTCATCCTTGTCACAAATCATCGCCAAACTTGATTTCATTAACTATTAATTAATTCATAATATCATCAATAGCAGTTTTATAGGGCTGTAATTCTCTTTAATTCTGTAGTCTCAAACTCTTAAAAGCTTTGTCAACTCTCTTAAAATCTACACTAATGTCAAGCATGCAAGATAGTTCACCCCATACGATAAATCTGTCCAATATATTGGCCACCAAACATATCAGTTTTCTCCATCTTGATAATATCTAATCGTCATCTACAACTGACCCAAATCACTTTCTTTGCCTAGTAAGACCATAATACAATAACGACTCCCTCTTAAAAGCTAATAAATGGTGAACCCATTTGAATCAATCTATAAAACATTTTAGAAACTTCCCGAAATCGCCTGGTGATAACTTTCAAGTTGTTGTAAAAAATATATCTCAAGTACAATGTGATCACATAACAGGCCACCTGAAGAGCCTATGCCCAAATTTCAGCAACCAAACAGCTTATTAATTTGCATTTTAGGCACATATTAATTGTCGTTTTTAGGCTTGGGTTTGTCGGTCTTTTTTGTGGCTCTCCA
Source organism: Tanacetum coccineum (assembly GCA_026074375.1). NCBI lineage: Eukaryota > Viridiplantae > Streptophyta > Magnoliopsida > Asterales > Asteraceae > Tanacetum > Tanacetum coccineum. The sequence goes on along the minus strand of BQNB010056165.1, from coordinate 31,498 downwards.
GTGACTCGCAAGATCCTCTATATCTTTTATAAATATAATCTATAAATTATTATTATATATTAAACATGAAATTATTATTCTTAAGTAAATAATCACAACTTTTATTGTTAAAGAAAAAAGTAAAAAAGGAAAATGGCAATTTTCTAGTTGTCAAACGTTGCGTCAAGGAGTATCCTGTTTATTATTTGAAAAATGATACAACCTTGAATTTGTTGATCCGTTTTCGGCTCTCAACTAACACGTAAGATCCTCATTATCTGCAAACTGTAATCAAGTTCCTTTCATTAAGTCTTGTTTTAGGAAATATATTACAAATGACAACCATGAATAAGAAAAACCAAACAAAAACCATATAGTATATTTATGCTTAACAACCAATCTAAGTATCATACTGTAATTCATAATACGGATTAAAAGTAAATAATCACGAACACAAAGATCATCTAAGAATCATCACTTTAGATGAACATCTAATAATCATCAATCAACGATTAAAACAAAGAAATCAGAGATAAACACAAATAAAACATGAAATTCATAATGAGCAAAAAGTATAAACCTTAAAGATTAGAATTGAATTAGGGGTTATTTGTATTCAGAATTCGGTTAATTTGTTTATGCCGATCAATTCATGAAAAATGATTAATCTGGGGGTTTATTTGTTATGGATCTATTATTGATTTTATGGATTAAATGATCCGAGGATGGTTTTTTGGAACTGGATTCGCGAATATCAATTATGGAGGGATAATTGTTTACGAGTTTATGTTGAAAGGGTAAGTTGATATGAGCCATTGGATGAAGAAAAATGCTAGGTGTCATTTTTTAAGAGTTTTGGCGAGGAGATCAAGCTTAGGGAAAACTTGTTTTATATAGGGGACGATAGCAAAAAGGAAATGAAAAAATGTAGTAGAATATCAGTTTTCTTATATGATGCCTGAGTTTTTCTTAGCAGCTCTTAAAAGTGAACCCTTCATTGTCTTCATTTCCTTCTTCAAATTATTCAATTCATGATATGCATTTTCAACTAAATTGCACCCGAAAATCGCTTTACATGTAAAACGAATTAAACAAATCTTTGTTTCAGTTTCAAATGCGATGAGGTGTGTCATAAATGAACTTCTCATCCAACTTAGTCCACATGTATTAATATATTGTAAAGACAACAACCAATTTTGTTTTATGCATAAATCTTCTTAACAGCAACACCATCTGCAAATCATCCCACTTGATCAACCACTATTCTCTCATCATGATGTAATGACGATGTCGTTGCAATTGCATCAGCAAGCACATAACATGCATAGTCTCAATATAAATCAATCACCTAACCTATTATTCTTACGATTAATTTTCACTTTCCTTGTTCATAAACCGTCGTGAACTTTTTCCTTTCTCATTGGGACTTGAACAGATATGACTTTCATCATAATTGGCTAAAGATACTTATTATGTCTCCATTCCTATATATCAATTTATTTGAGTGAACTTGTGAAAAAAGTAAGCGACAAAAAGTTATTCGTGACACCCTAACTTGTTTTGATTTATTACCAAACCTATCCATTTGCACCTCTAATGCTATAGTTTCAAAATGATTCAAGAGGTAAAGAAAACATCATACCTGTATGAATTATACTAAACATACGGAGATACACTGATACAGTACGCTACCCATAAAGTATATTAATCATAGAATGAATGGATAATTTGACCGGCTCACTGTCACGCCATCGGGTGTGCATCCAGGAAAGTCTCAGTATGACATTCAATACCTGCACATTAGCCTATGTAAATCAAGATATGTCAGTTTATAAAATGCATAGATGAAGCATTATATAATATGCACCGGGGTTATCAATTAAGATTAGTAGTTACCATTGCTATGAAGTAGATGAACCGTTTAGGCAAAATGAGCTTATTTATTAACCACATATTCTCAAACACTTTCATGTGTTCATCATCAACTCATAAGAAAGCAACTGTTGTGCGCTCTTTTTTCCGTTTATTTTGCAAATTTAGGATATAGCAAGGTAACGTACATCTAATAGTGGCAATGAGCAATCAAACAACATGTTTCTGCTCCATCTCATGTGTCGATAAACAACATACAAATGGACAGATTTTAGACCACAACGAATGAAAGTAGTTATTGTTACTGTAAAAAATTCTTTACAGAATAATTTGCTCTCCTATTTACAAAGATTATTGCCTTACTATCGATCTTATAGTCAATATATTGGATGTTACCTTTAAAGAACAGGCAAGTATGTATACCCAGCCCCTCTAGATGGAGTCTGAAGATTCAGGCTTATTTTTCGTGCTCCTTTTTTGGTTAATGATGAGGTGTCATTTTATACACTATTTCGGGGTCATTTAACCCCCTAAATCATGTAAATATGCCCAGATTATGTGCTTAATCGTTTGTTTTCAGGTTTTTAGCACTTGGATGGAATTTGGAGGAAATAATGTGACTTGGGCTCATTTGGAGAAGAAACGGACAAGACTACGGACCTACACCAAAATCTCTTGAAGAATGATGCAAACAAACTGTGGAGACGGCATCGCAAGCATAAAGCGACGCTGTCGTGATCTTTCTAGTGACGGGGTCGAGGATTTGAAGACGACTTCAGGACGCAACCGACTTAAATCAGATCTAGAAGATTCGACATGGTGACGACGTCGAGACCACTACTTGATGCCGTCACAGCGTTTTTCCAATAAATACAAAACCAATTTAGGTTTTAAGTGTGTAACTTTGTGTAACTTTTGGGAGATGAACCCTAATCATTCTAGCAGATTTTATGCCGTCTTTAGGGCCTCAAAACCATATTATAACTGACCTTAATCTATGTTTTAATCAAGTAAGATTGTTTATCTTTAATCATTCAATATGTCTATGTGTTGTTTGATTGATTTTATGTTCTTGCTTTCTTTATAACATGTTAGGCTAAACCCTCTTTTGTATTTACTTATGATTGTATGAAACTTAGATTATAGATCCTTTTAATGTTGCTTCTTGTGATGGATGTGCGCGTTAGGCTTTAGAAAACTAGCCATAAGATATTAAATTGGCATAGACGTCTAGGGAAATGCGAGTGTGTAGAAAGGATACCATCGGTAACAGTCTTCATACTACTTTACCCTAAGTATGGTTGATCCCTCTTAAGATATTTCAATTGCATTTAATATACTCTTAGGGACCTTGTAATAGTCTTCATACTATGTCACACCCCAACAATGGCGGAAACTCGAGAATGCAACATAATGATCAATCATAACACAATATAGAAAATAGAGAAAACTACAATGCATAAACTCCATGTGCTATGAAGACCATCAACCTCGAACAAACTCGAGTGATGTCCCAAATCGCAACTAAAATCCACAATCTCTTACAATTATTCAAATGCCCTCACAGGGGTCCATAATCTAAACTTAATCCAAAACATCCAAATACTATAATCAAACAACAAGCAAGCAAGACTTCACATGAAATTCCCCTCGGGATACTTCTAAGTCTGCTATCACAATCACCAAACTACTTTTCTTTCACTTCACCTGAAAATGATACTCGAAAACGTCAACAGTAATGTTGGTGAGCTCGTAGGTTTGACCTTAAACCCAAAAGCTGTGCCAATATTTCAACAGTGGACAATAGTGCTATATGACAGTGAATATATGCAAACAACCTTAGCATCACCGCTAATCAATAATCATATGTCACTTACGCACCTAAAGGGCCTACCAGCTAGAGCACTAAAATTAGGGCAGAACCACACACAAACCAGGGTAGGCGTACCCATCCGCTCCAATAATCACACAATACTGGGTAGGCGTACCCATCCGCTCCAAACAATCATACAACACATAATATTCACATAATAGTCATAAGCACATAACTTGTCCCAAAAACAAAACCACATTTCGCACAGATCAATTCAAAACATTTCAAAACACATTTGAGTATCATTTTCCCCCAACGGAAAAACAGTAAAAAGTGGGGCTACGAGAACTCACCTCAAGCAAGTATCTAGCAACCAAATCTCAATCACACAAGCAAATGCAACGACGCTCGCACACGACCTAGTCCAGTTAATGTCCCAATTTAATCATCCAATTCTAAACAATCTTCACGTTTGATGCATAGAGTTTAGACGCGTCGTATAATTACTCATAACATTTTAGTGGTGTGATGGTTGACGACATAGCCCAACATTCATATCAATCTCATTACTCGATAATACATACTTATACTATTTAGATAAAATAGATAAGTAATATAATTAAATATTTATAATTAATAATTATAAATATATCTCGACAAGTCCATTCGGTACCCTTAGTCACTTCAAAATAATCATAATACGGTTGAAAATGAAACGTTTACTCATAGTAAACACATTAGAGAAGTTTCGAGAAAAATTATATTTTTCGTCTTTTGGTAACTTTATTAAATAAGTAAAATAATTAAATAATATTTTATTATTTAAATTCAAAAATCATGTTTTTTAGAAAATTTCTAAGTATAAACTTTTTACGAAATTTCGACATGACCCGTACGCTCATACAACGTTTTTGAAGGTTTCAAACCTTATTTTTAACACTTTTCATAAATTCGACACTTTTTGACAAAATTCCAAAATCTCAATCTTTAATGTTTACTAAAACGTTTTTCCCAAAATATCGTTCAATATCACTTTGTAAATACATTTTCACTTTTAAAAGTTCGTCAAAACTCTCATAACAACTAAATATCGCTTATTGGGCTTTAAGGCCCAACAAGGGTCCATTAAGATATTTATAAGTCCAAAATACGATCCAAGTCCAAAACCAAGGTCCATTTACATATATAAGCATATACTTATAAGTAGAAAATAATCCGGACCACAATAAGCCCTCCCATTAAGCCACAAATTAAATAGACTTATTGGGCCGTGAGTCCATAAGCTCAAAATTACGTATATTAAGCTTGAAAATAAGCTAATAAGCTACGTATCGCATTTGGTTACCACCATAAGCCTCAAAAATAGTCCACAACATACGCCATAACACAAAAATAATCAAAATCACTTTCCTAGTGATTTTGGGAAATTTTAGTGGCCTATAAGCCCAAAATAAGCCAAAAGATAGCTTAAAAATAAGCTCGAATAAGCTATACAAGCTACTATAAAAAATAAGCTATCTAGCAATATATATTATTCAACCATCATGACCACAACATCAAAACTACAAAAACCCTTATTTTACTTTTTATAACCCACGAACCAAACACCCTTTTTTATTCATTTCGTTTCCAAAATTTGATTTTTACGACGATCAACTTGTACAACTAACATCCATGCATCAAAATAAACCCAAAAGGACAAATGAAATTTAAATTTGAAAACTTACAAGAAAATCTTCAAAAATGTATATTTCGACACGAACCAGACAACCCAAACGTTGTTTAAATGAACACCCAAACACTCGTATCAACCCGGAATATCACGTTCTCGATCAAAGTTGGAAAATTTATGGTGGATTGTTGTTGTTGGTGGCGGACGAACACAAGAGCACACACTTGTGTGTGTGTTTTTTTTGAAAATGAAATGGATAATGAAGAGCTAGTGGAAGGAATATATTTGTACACCTTTAAGACACATTAGCTAAAATCAAGCCACCTTGTCCCCTTAACCACTCCATGATAGGCTATGGCATCCAAAGAGGCCTCGGGTCTTTCTTTTCGTGTCGGGATCACTTAAATACTCGTAAAACTCAACCGTAAAATTTACCCCAAAGTTAATTAGCATTTTTATTCACCTTAAAAATACTTTTCCATTAACCTAGAGTATTTACACGACATATTTGCACTTGAAACCCTTTCAAAACTCATCTGGACATTAACGGACGTGTCAGACTTGTTTTTCAGCATTTCTTAAAATTCACGGGTCAAACCACCCGGAATGCAAATAACACAATAATACCTTCCAAAAGGGATTATTAATCATAATAAACCATAATTCATCACAATTCTCAACAAAATCACCACCGTCAACACGGTACAAAAATCTGAATAAACTGACAAAAGTCAAATAGTTAAAGGACTATAAATGAAATATTCAGAACACAAAAAGGGCAAAGGTTACATTTTACCTACTTAAAAGAGTTTCGTCCCCAAAATTCAACTTCTAACATCACTAATCAAATGCGGGTACTTCAATTTCATCTGATCTTCATGTTCCCACGTGAATTCAGGGCCACGTTTCGAATTCTACATAACCTTGACGATGGCAATCCTATCATGCTTCAACTTCTTAAACTCTCGTTCCAAAATTTCCACAGGCTCTTCCACAATATTTAACTATGCATCAACTCGAATCGCATCCAAAGGCACTTACAGTGTTGGATCAGCCAAACACTTTTTAAGGTTTGACACGTAGAACGTGTCATGAACACCGTTCAACTCCTCAAGCAAATCTAGCCGATATGCGACATGGCCTACCTTTTCAATAATCTCAAAAGGTCCAACAAATCTAGGTGCTAACTTTCCTTTCTTCCCAAAGCGTACCACACCTTTCCAAGATGACACTTTGAGCAAGACATAGTCACCTACACTAAACTCTAGAGGCTTCCTCCTCTAATCAGCATAACTTTTCAGGCTATCACGCACAGCCTTAAGTATATCCTTAACCTTAGAGATCTTCTCAGTAGTCTCTTGCACTAACTCAGGTCCTATCAACTGACCTTCTCCAACCTCAGCCCACATAATTGGCGAATGACACTTTCTACCATATAATGCCTCAAACGGAGCACATCTACTACTAGAATGATAAATATTGTTATACGAAAACTCAACCAACGGAAGATGAACATTCTAACTTCCTCCAAAGTCCAGGACGCAAGCTCTAAGCATGCCTTCCAAAATCTAAATAGTACGCTCACTCTGACCATCAGTTTGAGGGTGATAAGCCGTACTCATGTCTAAACGAGTTCCTAATGCCTCTTGCATTGACTGCCAAGACCTTGATGTGAAACGACTATCACGATCTGATATAATCGAGATTGGCACACCATGTCTAGCAACTATCTCATTCAAATACAATCTAGCCAACCTTTCCATCTTATAATCTTTACGTATAGGTAGAAAATGAGCAGACTTAGTTGTTAGGATTATAAGACTTTTTGATGATTTTAGAGTTACTGCTGCTAAGGTTTGTGTTAATGCTGCTAAGCTAAAGTTAGTGTTGTTCAGTAATCTTAATGAAAAATATGATAAGTAGTTAGTACTGCTAGTATATGTTAGTACTGCTAGAGTAAAGTTAGTACTGCTGGTGAAGATTGAAGAAAATATTCTAAGTAGTTACTACTGCTTGTACACAGTTAATGCTGTTGGTGTATAAGTTACTATTTCTTGTTCAGAGTTAATGCTGTTGGTACAAAGTTACAACTGCTGAAAGATAAAGATTGTTTAAAGATCAAGATTATTTATGAGATAAGGATTGTTATTTATAGAATAGATCTTTGAGAATAATCTAAGTCTTATTAATATATTTTAAAGCGACTAGGACTCCTTGGTGTATAAAAGGAGGTCATATGGCATAGAGTTTTATGTATCTTAATCAATGCATCTTAGTCGTATAATTTATAGCTTCAAGGTTTTGTAACCCTAATACTAGTTAGAGTATTCATATATTGAAGCTTTGTTTGTTAACCTGTGTGTTCATTAGAATTTCTGTTTTATTGCATATTCTTCTTATTGATCAAAGATTAGATTCCGCATAATCTTTGATATATTTTACAAAGTTTCTATCATAGTTGTGTAGGATTTATCTTGCATAACTAAACCTTATACAAGCTAAGGAATTCAAGATCTATTCAAGTGGGATCAACAATTGGTATCAAAGCCTGGTGGCTCTTGATCTAGGATTTACAAGGTTTTTCAAAAGAGTTTTGTGTTTAGTTTATTTTTCGGTAAAAGGCGAATTAGGTAAAACTAGGGTTTTACAAACCCTAATTCGGTAAGCAGGAAACGATGATATTCAGTTACAAGATTCAATGATTATTAGGGTTTCTTAAATCCTAGAATTTGTTCTTATCAGTTTGTGCTTGGATCTGTAAGATTATTGTATAACCTGTTCTTGAAGTAGTCGTAATAGTGGTACTGGTTTGATTATCTATTCATTCTTATCATCATGATTATAAACAATCTTCATCATGATTATAAACAAAACCTGATGTCATGGTGGTGTTGTGGTTATGTTCCACATCATTAGTACTGCTAGATAAAGGTCGACAAGAGGGTTGCTGTTTTAGGAGTCACTTAAAGCAGTAATGAAGAAGCTGCAGGTATCGATAAAGGTTTGAAGCTTCAAAGGTTCTTGATTATTTGAGTCGAACAGTAGCAAGTTATACTGATGTTGCTGAAGATATATTAAAAAACATCGACAATGATGATGATTATCGTGAAGTTGGATCCATGATGGATTTAGTTTTGGGTCGTGAAGCGTATGTGATCACAAAACCCTCACTTTTTAGGGTTTTATGTTTTGCTTTTTGGTCTGCAATTGAAGTGACAGTTGTACACTAATTCTAACTAGGGTTTTCATGTATTGCTGTTTGTGCGACTCATGTTTGAATCTGCTGGTTCGTCAAGGGCAGTTAAGGATTCATTCTTCGTAGGTTCATAAAGAGATGGTGATGAAGTGTTTAATCTGTTGCCTGCTAGTGAACAAAAGTTAGTGCTGCCAAGAATATCTTAGTGCTGCCAAGAATATGTTAGTGCTGCCAGCAATAGAAGTTAATACTGCCAATAGAAGTTAGTACTGCCAATAAATACTTAATGCTGCCAAAGTATTATTAATGTTGCTACGTGATTATTAATGTTGCTAGGATTTAAAAGTAGATACTACTGTTAGCATTGTTTGATATCAGACAACACACAGTTTGGATCTCGGAATGGATCAGAAGATCTCAGATAAAATAGAAAAAAGATATTATTTTTGGGATTAATTGCAAAAATTGGTTACGGGGATAATTATTTATCATTTATTTGACATTGAAGTGGAATTTCATAAGTACGTGTTCTTATCATATCTTAAAGTCGAGGTTGGATAATGACTTTGAAGATAACTTGTTCGAGCTTAAAATCGATGTTGACGAAGACTTTTCAGAATCTAGCAATGTGTGATCTATAAACTTTTGGTGCTCAATGCGCACATTTACTATCACTTAAAGGAGTTACGTTGTAGTACTCAGTGTCTCATTTAGATGAGGATTTTTCAAGAGATTGAGGTCTACTTATATATCACCAGTATGAGTTTGGAGTCACGTGGATAGTACAAGACATAAGACACAAGTTTGGGTTATTCTACTTCAGCATCAAGTTTGTAATACCGAGTTTTCTCCATCAGTAATCATTACATAGAGCCAAGAGAATTAGAAATTCAAGAAATGGTTAACATATTGGTTTTAGGGAAAGAATATGATAAAGTGTTTAACTATTTGGATATGTTACATGCACCACTTGAGGGGAAGGTTTTAATTCTTACTACTGCTAAGTCATTATTACTACTGCTAGTTTAAGTTTCTACTGCTTGAATTCATAATCTTATATCAACATGTTGGGTAATTTAAGACATCGGGAAAGCTTGGAGATTAAGCGGTGTAATATATGGTTTGTAGTTGTAATGATCAAAGTTGCAGTCCCCTAATGGATAATGACAAAAAAGGGAAGAGGTTATAGAGATGATATATGATTTGCAACTTATTAAGTGCGGTGGCATGACATAGAACAAGATGTTGAAGACTTCATTGTGGTAAAGAAGTTTCAACAAGTTCAAAGGAAATCTTAAGTTAAGGGGAAGATTCTGTTTCATTCATAGATCAGATTTGAAGATGTACAAGATATTCAAGTGCTTAAGTTGAAGACAAAGCTTGCTGAAGATCAAGCTACTATGGATCATCTTGGAATCAGTGTTTGTTTTGTTATCATCAAATAGGGGAAGATTGTTGGTAATTATTGATTTGATGATACAAAAAAAACAATAATACAAAAAGAATGATACAAAAGAATGAAACACAAAGGACTAATTCGACATTATTGAATTCTACAAAAGATGGAGGATTCTAGAAGACTTCCTTAAAAGATAAAGATCAAAGATTAGGAAAAGATTTAGTTTCCTAATACAATTAGATTTCCTTGTAAGTCTAGATGGACTCTCTATATAAAGAGATCCCTAGACATTGTTTATGTGTGTGTTTTCTAGACGTCTAATGTGTGTTTAAGGTGTTTCAATCATGTAGTCAGGAAACACCAGGCGATCTCACCACTGGAGATCGTCTTAGCCCTAAGGTCAAGGTGTTCTTGATCCCTGTTATAGGTAGGTAACAATTCTATTCTGATCAAATAAAATTAGGGCTTGATGTGAATGTATAACCTTGTGAAAATAACATTGTTTTTTATTTAAATTCTGCAGCGTATCTACATACTTTGTTATTTTCGATCCTAGGAGTTTAAACGCTTCTCAACATAGGGGGAGCATTTTCAAAAGATGAAAACATCAAGGTATAAAAGCTTTGATTTATATCACAAGTACCTTGATCGGTTTTTAGTATGGTTTTAATGGCAAGAATGGAGATACCCAAAAGACTGACCATGTACTTAATTTTATGGAGTTATAAGGTGGTTAAGATTAGGTATTTGTTCCATGATCCAGCCAGAACCGGAGGGATCTACACAGGTACATTCCATTAGATAGAGTAGAAGTCCTTAGGTATGATATAAAAGGAGTAAAAGTGAGAATGGGGAAGAATGCAGACTAAGATAGAGCTAACACTGGAACAAACCCAACAAGGTGTTAGTGATGAAGTCTTGGTAAGCATTGAAGGGGTTGAAGAATGAAAAAGAAATGTAAAGATAATGGGTGAAAATAAAGAAGCCCTCCTTACACTTAGGTAGAAACCGAGTCAATACATATGCTATCAGAAACACTTAGCTGTTGTCTGGTATTGAAGATAGACATCATGGATCTAGTGATGCAATGCACAACCATCCCTAGCCACTCAAGGTCTCTCAAAATACACTTGTTTCATTTCTCACGGAGATTAAACACATTTCTATCGACTTTCTCACTCCGAGTTAGTTGGTATTGAAAAGGTGGCAGTCTGCTCCAGCCTCCGGTTACTAAAACCAAAGTGCACTATTGAGTCTAGAGCCATAAAGAGATCATCCATAATTTCACTAGGACACTATTCCAATATATTTGTTTTTCACACATTGTGAAAACAAGTGATATCTTAAGAGTCCTACGCATTATCCTTGTGATATTGCCAGAACATTAGAGTGATACTTAAGTATTCACCATGACGATGTAAATCCTTCTAGAGCCAACATCAAACAAGCTCTGCGGTAGGTGACTTGTGAGATCCTATATGGATTAAACTTGTGACACTGTATATCGATTCAGTCCAGATTATGAATTGACAACTTAATCGGTAAGATAGTAACTAACCGATTCACTCTTATCGTGATGTTTGCTTTGAGACGTTTCAATAAAGAGAACAAGCAAGTAAGGTGATTCAGATGTTCACACATTAGAAGATCTGATACTTATGCTGGAAATCTTGTCAAGTATATTCTTCGTCCACAAGCTTTATTACTAACTGTTGTATTACAGGTAAGATGGAGATGGAGATACCTGGTTCTAGCAGAGTCAAGTTCATAGCCACATGCTCATACCCGACCGACATAAGTAAAGCCAATATGAAAGCTCAAGAACATGAGTCAAAAGACTTTCGCTACTCTGATACCGCACATCTTCCTTGAAGTGTTGAAGTATTAAAGTTAAAGAAATTCAAGAAAGATGATTACACAAGCTTTCAAGATAAAGAAAGGTATGAGCATGCTGGTCCAAAGGTCACAAGTTCACAAGTCAGAAAAAGATCACAAGATGATGATAAGAGATTCGATTTGGCTGATGATCTTAAAGAAGCTCAAGATTAAAGTTTATCATGCAAGTAGGAGCAAGCTCTAGATCAAGCTCACTACATATTCAAACAAGATAAAGATTAAAGATTGAAGTCTACAAGCTAGAACGAAGACATTCATAGAATGCTAGGCTTAAGATTTTTGTAACTTGGAGTGACCTCCCTTAAGGGGAGATTGTTAGGAATCGAGAAAAGACTCAGTCACTTTCAATATAATATTTCATAGCTCGTAGTTAAGCGTTCGGTTATGAGAAAGCTAATCGGGCCAAGCCCCTGGATAATACAAGCAATGGCCGGCCATGAGACATAGTATATAAGCCCTCTCCATCCCATGGAGAGGGTGTTGGTCATTTGTAAGAACACCTCATTTTATGTTATTTAGTTTCTCTCTCTACAAAGGCCTTCTACCTACTTTCTCTCTCTAGTTTGATCTTATATTCTCATTTTGTTTAATTGTTTGTGATATCATCAATGTCCATTGTTCGACCCCTAGTATGAGTAGCTAGTTAAAAAATGTGAGCCATGCTAGTAAATTGGCAACTTGTTAGCATTGGGTGTAAGTAGGGCATATCTCACAGATTAGTTGGAAGGCTTAATGATTGTGAACTGTATAGGTTAATTCCTTATGCAAGGTTTACTCCATTCAAGAATTATAGGTTAGAGCATTAGGTGTGGTGAAGTGAATTCAAAGCTATTTGGTCCCCACTGGGTGTCACATCATTTCAACACAACACCTCAAAATTCTCCTCTCTTACAACACACTGCAACTTAGCAAGTTGGGGCTAACCCACTCACAATGTTTTTTTTTTCATTTTTCCAAACAAACTAACTTTTATTCATTCAAATAAAAATACAAAGTACAATACAAAAATAAAAAAAACATACAAAATTTAAAATCCATTACGAGAATTAAAAAAATACATTAGATTATGAATAAACTAATTATCTTCTAGATGATGCTGCCAAACATGGTCAATCAGATTTCGTTGAAGCCTTGAATTTGTTTAATATCATAGAGTTCTTTGGCTTTCTTCTGTTGCACTTCGCATCGCTCGATCCAAGTTCGTAATATATTTGGTTGCGGACAAATATAAATGTCGCCAGCTTCGAATATCGCATACTCTTGATTTTTTAAAATCACGTTATGCAATATGATGCACGTGTAGATGGTTCTTCGTAGCTTATTGACAGTCCAAGCACGTGCTGGTTGGCTTATAATATGCCAACGTCCTTGGAGGACACCAAAAGCTCTTTTAACGTCTTTTCGAGCATTTTTTGTCGCCGTTTAGATACGGCATTTTTCTCGTCTCATGCAACCGTGAATGATTTGACAAAAGCTACCCACTGTGGGTATTGTTAATACAAATATTCGCGCAAAAACGATATTTATATTTAATGATCTTCATGTTTTAATAATAACAAATATAATGTCATACTACGTAAAAGTTTACGTAAACAAGTTATTTATTCAAAAGTTTACTTGACGACGACAAATCACTTAAGGTATGAATATGACATTATTAAACATAGTTAATGATCAAAGAAAAATATTATCATTTGCATAAACCATTTCTAATCAAATGATTTAAGTTAACACATGATTAATTATAAGCTAGTTATATTATCATGTAAGACAAAATAAGATTAACCATAAGTGGAAACAATCTTTCCAAATCTTTTCAAATCTTCCCAAATCTAGAAAATCTTTCCTTATTGGTGATAAGAAATATTTTGTTCTAGAAGAATCTAATAAATTAGTTTTTTAAGTACAAAACAATATTTTATATAGATTTGGGGTTAATCACAAAATGACAAATGTTGTCCAGCTCCACCCACGGATCCACCAAATACAAGGGACGGATCCAAACAATGGTGGATCCATGAGTCGCACGGACCAACTATCTGGGACATATTTGAATTTTAAAGGTTTGCCTACAAATAGCAACCTTAAGCTTTCATTTTAAACAACTCTTGACAAATATTTTTCACATACATCTTTTATCTTTTATATTCTTTGTTCATTATACTTGTTACATAATCCATTACAAGTGATCAACTCATTCCACTCTTTAATGAAGAACACTCAAGAAGACATCAAGCTTAAAGTGTTAATAGTTTAGTTGTGTCATCATGTTTGTGATAATTATTCATCTTGTATATCTTGTGTTGTATGTTGTATGTATCATGTGTGTATGATAGGTTAGTATTTAGGCCACAAAATACATAGTGTGTTAGATTGGTTCTATCTCGATGTAGAACTCGGTATTTAGCTTAGCTTGTTGACAAGTAGGGCGAAGATGAGATTCGTAGCCAAACCACTATAAATCATTATGTCATCAGTTTGATCTTTCTTATCTTTACTTGTTCATATTTCATAAATTACTTATCTAATTATTGCATCGCTATCATATACACTTGTGTATATCTCTTGAGTTCACATATGTTGATAATCTAAGTTTTAATTTAAAACGGTAAAAACTATTAAACCCTCCTTCTAGTTTCCACAATTGGTATCAGAAGCCAAGGTCACCCAAGATCTTTAACGTATATTGTACATTAAAGCTTGAATCGATCTATGGATTCAGATAAAAATCTAGAAGGGCAATCTGTTAGCCTTAATTATATTAAGTCAAACAAGAATGTTATCGGTCTTATAAAGTCAAACTAGGTCTTGTATTGTAATAGGCTAGTCGGGTTCAACGGGCTTGGATTGTAATCTAATATTGTCCGTGTTTCAGGCTCAAAGCCCAAGTTTAGCCAAGCCCGGCCCAAGTAGAAAAGCCCACATGCCACTTATGGCTCAAGGGTATAAAAGAAACCCTCTCCACACATGGAGAGGGTGTTGGTTGCATTTCTCAAATTTGTAACTCACCACTTTCTCTCTCTAATCTAAGTTTCCAAGTTCTCTTTTCTTTCTTTCTTTTCTTTCTTATAGCCGGCTCACATAGAGCTTATTGAGGGCTTATTCGAGTTTGCTTATTAGTTGTGAAAGGATTTTATAAGACTAACATGTGGTATCACTCGCCAAGGGGTGTTTAGTGTTCGATTCATGGTTCATAAGCTCCAAATAGTGGCTTATTAACTCATTTAGTCACTTTTCGTCTTTCTTTCTTTGGTTTCATTTAAATCGTAGCTTATTTGGCAACATAAGCTCACGGTTTACTTTTTCTTTTTTAGCTTATATGCTTGTTAAGCTTATTCGGCTTATTATTCTTCTTTTCTCTTTTCTTTACTCGACGTGATATGTTTGGGTTGAGTTAGAAGTGTCACAAGAGTCACGTCTCTTTTTGTTTGATCCTCAAACTCGTTTATTAGCTTTTTGAATTTTTGTGCTTATCTCGATCTTATTCCTAGCTTATTTAGAGCTTATTTCAAGCTTATTTCGGGCTTATTTGTGGTTTCTCTTATCCTCATTGTGGTCCCAAACCGGTTGAGATAGGGGAACATAGATCCACCATTTTAGCTTCACTAGAAAAGGACTAGTTGTTTGTTAGTGTAAGTGGTCCTTCACTAGATAGTGACACCGAGCGGAATATGTCACAGGTCAAGCGGAATATGTACGTTTGAGTGTCAAGCGAAATATGCAGGTGTAATTTCAAGCGGAACATGTACGTTTGATATTCAAGCGAAATATGCAGGTTTAACTCGAAGCGAAATATGTTAAAAAATGAGAAGCAAAATATGTTGAATGTTAAGCGAAATATGCAAGTTTAGTTGTTAAGCGAAATAAGTTAGAAGACAAGCGAAATATGCAGGATTACTTTTCAAGCGAAATATGTTTTGAATTGTCAAGCGAAATATGCATTGATTTTTCAAGCGAAACAAGCATTTATTTTTCAAGCGAAACATGCAACTCTTAACCAAGCGAAATATGAAATTCCTCAAGCGAAATATGTCAATTTTAATTTCATGGTTTTTCTATTGATTTTGTAAAATACCGACAAGTAAACTTTTTTCTTCTCGGTTTTAATCATAGAGTTGTAAAATCCCGTGGAGTTAATTGCATTCTCGCACACTACAATACAATCAAAACTTCATAACACTTAAGATCTGATATCCATTCACAACTTCATCAAAATGTCAAATTCAAATATTAATTTGCAAACTCAATCATCGAATGCTCTTCATAATGCTATCATGGAAGCATGTAGCAAAGATTATCCACCAATGTTAGCACCGGGTAATTACGTTCAGTGGAAATCCAGAATCAAGAGATACATTGACACCAAACCTAACAGTGAACTCATCCACTATTGTCTCCAAAATCCACCATACATGTATCAATTGGCTGAGAAGACAGTTCCATTTACTGAAGGTAGTTCTAAAACAAATACAAAGAGGTATATGGAGAACTATAAGAATGTTTCACAAGACATACGCGATCAACTGAATGGATTCTGCCTCTTCCTTTGAGCAATCAACAATCTAAGTTGAAGGATAGCAGCCATTCCTTCTCTTGTCCATGACTGTTGTTGTAGTCTAGACAAGATGACCTTATTCCTCTTGCAGTTGTAACACCTTATCTGATTACATTATTTCCAAATTGCATTACCCTCAGCAGTGCTGCTACTACATTACCATTCCATTTGATTAGCAATTAACAGAACAACAATGAGCCCATTCTGATTTCCAACATTCTGAACACCTAAATTCGGAACTGCATTATGAACAACCTTATTCTTGACATTCTACCCAACATACTGTCTAAACTGATTCCCCTATTTCCTCCAACCATCTGCATATGCTATCATGACTATAATTCCTACCCGCTGAAAATCTGCCCCTATTACGAGGTTTGTATGAAAATTCTAGGTTGTTGTTGGTTGGTGTTGAGTAGTTTAGTTTGAATGCCTTAGCCATTAGAACAAGTGCCATGTTCATTGCAGTTGTGGGATCTGTAATGTCTTTGGGATTTGGCATTGGTTCTTGCATGTAGTTCTGGTTGAATGATGGTTGTGGGTTATAGTTGTTGTTGATGGGAAGTGGTTGTTGCATGTAGGTACTTGGTGATGGTTGATCTGGGTGAAACGCTAGATAGTTTAAAGGATTGTTGGAATTTCCTATGAGTGCCAAAGGATCATGTGTCTTTGTGAGTCATTCAGCTCTTAGATCATCTACCTCCTTTTGATTGTATTTCAAGAAATCATAAAACTGAGTGTAATCTGTTGTATGCAAGTCCTTTGTTTGATGAACAATGGTAACATGTCATCTCCATTCTGATTGTAAGTTGTTTAGGAACTTGAGATTGCTGGCAATCTTTTCTAGAAAATGTTTGTTTTCTTGAAGATCATTCATCACACTTTACAGAAAAAAAAAAAAAAAAAAAAAAAAAAAAAAAAAAAAAAAAAAAAAAAAAAAAAAAAAAAAAAAGAAAAAAAAAAAAAAAAAAAAAAAAAAAACAAAAAAAAAACGATGATTAGTAAGACTCAATCGATTCCCTTCAGTGGAAAGTAAACATTTCCATTCATTAAACAACATAGCCTTTTTCTCTTGTATTCTAATATCAGACCCTTTCATTATTTGTTGAACACGTAACCAGATTTCCTGAGCAGTTTTACAACTATCTAAAGCAGCATAGATGTCTTCAAGAAGATCGAGAAGTATAGTCTGAATGGCTTGATCATTAGCTTCAACCTATTTAAGCTCCTTCTCAGTGAGTTCATCGTCTCCTGTCATGAAAGGTTTTCATTGACAGAATACATGGTCGCATCACCCGGTTCAGGAAATTCATCCGTTTAACATATGGACAATTCATAAAAAATTAATAGTCATTAGAATTTTCCAATTTACATACCGTCATTTACTTTTAATGCAATTTAAATACTTGTCATTTATTTTAAAAAACATTTTACTTTACTTGTCATTTAATTTCTTGAAACTTGTTTTCTAAAGATTTTAATTCATTAAACCTAAGCCCGCACTTGATGAACATTTCACGTCACTTAGCAAGCATATTTGTCAATTATATCTTTTAAATCAAATTTAGTATAATCTTGTTGTTTTAAATTTTAGAATTAATATTAGTTTAATTTTTAGTATAAAAATAGTTTAAAACCAAAACCAAAAAACTTAAATGATAATCAAGCTCGATTCCCAACATTTCCTTGAATTTCCATTCACCTCTCGCCGAGGAAACGACCCGGAAAGTTTTTTTGATAATTGCTTTGGTTAAAAGCGTTTATCTAGAACCCGACGGAAATACTATACTATATTATTATTGATATCCTCCTTATATATTATATATTATATATAGTGTGTTTGGAGAGCGATCAATTTTTGGCGTCGCTGCCGGGGATTTGTGATTAAGATTCATTCGTTTGCGTTCGTTGATCGTGATTTGAAGACCCTTTCGTTTTCGAAAGTTTTGTTTTTGTTAAAAAATCAAAAATACAAGAAAATTATAAAATATAAAAAGTAAGAAATATTTTTCTTTTCTTTTATTAGTATAATTATCATATAAAAATATAAAAAAAAATATAAAAATTGTCCATAAAAAATAAATAAAATAAACAAAGTTGGTAAAAGAACACCAACAAATAATACTTTCAATTGAGGTATTATCCGTCAGTAAGTTCCCAACTCGAATAAAAGATTTAAAAACTTACCATTTGTGTCACTTACGAAATACGGATCACCTTAAAAAGTAAAAATTTTAAGAGCTACCGTGAAGTAAGTTTGATTATTTGGTTCAAGTTGTCTATCTCGTTATCTGTTAAAATAGATTGTTAATAAATTAAAAAAAAAATTAGTATAGATTTTCCTTTTCTATTTTGTGCATGCGCACTCGTTCTCAAACCCGCAACCGTGACCGCCAACAACAAGCCCCACCGGCTGTTGTAGAATCGTTTAATTTAGAAGAACCTCTTGATAATCCTCCCCTAGTTCCGATGGCCGATAACCGGACTATGGCGGAATTGCTCCAAGCACCCACCGAGGGGTACGAGGATGCAATCGTAATTCCCGAAATCAACGCTAATTTTGAGTTAAAGCATGGTTTGATCAATCTTGTTCAAAACAAGCAGTTTTTCGGACATGATAAAGAGGATCCACATGCTCACATCCGTTATTTCAACAAGATCACCTCAACGATGAGATTCCCGGACGTCCCGAGCACGTCAATTAAGCTTATGCTTTTCCCATTTTCTCTCGAAGGTTCAGCCCGGATTTGGCTAGAGAAAGAACCTCCTCGATCAATTTTGACATGGGATGATCTTGTTTCAAAATTCATTAATCAATTCTTTCCTCCTTCAAAAACGACAAATCTTCGAAACGAAATCACGAGATTTCAACAAAGATTTGACGA
>BQNB010056164.1:0-36839 GCA_026074375.1 Tanacetum coccineum | reverse complement strand
CGATGTAAACGGTTAGGCTTAAATCGCTTTAATTCATGATTTAGAGTTCAGAAGAATTTAGGGCTGTGTTCAACTGATGATATCTATATGTTAAAAACGTGTTTTGATTGATTCAAAAGCCTAAATTGTAGTTCGAAAGTTCTATTTTTCAAAAAGTCCGGCCTCGAATGATTTCGAGTTCGGGAAGTTGGTCAGCTGGTCTAAACAATAAAAGTTGTCAAAACAGGAAATACGGGTCAGAATTATGTCATGTTTGGGAAGGTAAAACCCTAACTTAAAAGTGAAATTAAGGTTAGCCAATATACAGTGATTAAGTTCTATATATATATAAAGAAACCCTATAAGGATAGCTTCTGATTGTGTGTCTAAGTATGATTTTTAAGGCTATACTTTTTAGTATGCAATCAGATCCGAATTGGGACAGTTTTGAAGTTGGATTTTATTTGGGATAGTTGCACATGTAATGAATAGTTGAGAATTACAAGGTAGTTAGTAAACTCATAAATAAACATAAGTGATTTTTGGTATAATTTATGAAGGTTAGCAAGTAAGGGTTTTGAGTTAGTAAATGTACACTTAAATTCTGCATTTTTAGATAAATTGAAGTTAACTAGTGTAATGTGTTAATGAGGTGGTTAAGGTTGGGCATGGTGTCGAGGTGACCCATGATGGTTAATCGCACCCTTAGACATCCATCATATGTGTGTTACATGGACTAGAGCTTTTAGCTTGGTCGCGTGTAACCGTGTTTTATTTATTTGTATAGTTGCGTGTTAAGAATTAGAAGCTGCGTTTTGAGCATTCAGGTGAGTTACATAGTCTCACTTTTTACATTGTTTTTAAGCTTGGGATGAAAATGATGCAAGTGTTGAAATATGTTTTAAATTGCTATGATTATATGTTAGTGTAAATGCATAGACTATTATGTGACTAATGTGCGTTATGTGCTACATGTTATGTGATATGATATTGATGTGTGAGCTAAGTCAGGAGGATTACTTGCTAGTATCTTCGGCCTGCTTAGTAGAAGGTATTGTTGCCTAGTCAGGAGGGATACTTTCGATTATCTATGGCCTGAGCTAGAAGGAATGAGATTTGGTTATGTGATGTGCCTAGTTAAGAGGGTTACCTTCGGGTATCTCTGGCCTAAGCTAGAGGGATAAGGACTTGGATTGATCCAAGAGCGATGGAGGTCGTCTGCTTGGTATCTGTATGATTGATTTGGATTGAATTGAATTGCATGTTAGCTTGTATGTTAGTTAGTATAATTGTCTTGCAAAAGTATTGTTTTATGATCACAGTAATTCAGTTAATGATTTTGGTAATGGATTAAATATGTATGTCTGAAAACCTATGTTTCTCACCAACCATTTTATTGACGTATAAGCATCATTTTCAGGTATTCAGCAAGATGAGATTAAGGTTAAGAAAAGTGACTAGATGGACCGTAGACAGCTGGCGAAGTTTAGTGATCTAGATTTTGTTATTTGTTTTGGATGATAAATGATATTTGACTTGTTTGTTGGGATGTTTAAATGTTGCATGTTATGACATTGGCATGAACTGCCTTTATTTCAATGTCAGACGCCTTTGGATTTTTTTGATGTTTTTTGGTATTTTCATGACACTATGTATCTATACCTTGTATTATTATGCATGTTTATTTTCTCTATGTAGACGCCAATGTTTTATGATGATTCTCTTTCTCGTCGCACCTCGCGTTTCTGCCTTAGCGGGGTGTGACAGATCGGTATCAGAGCCTTTGGTTATAGAGAAGTATGTGGTTGAGCCTAGACTATAACCTAGGGGTCCTTTATGTAGATGCATTTTAGGCTTAAGTGTTTATTTTTATAACTACTATGCTTCTCCTCTATTTTGCATATCTTATATATTTTGTATTTTGCTAAGTTGTCATTTTAGTTATTTTGTCTACCATTATCTGATATGATATATATTACTTTCTTAGTATTTTAGCTATGTTTTCCCCATCCGTAAGAAGTCTCGTTGGGGAACCATTTTCCTAACTGGACTTAAGCATTATAAGGATCCATATGAGGAGCCTCTTGTGGAACCAAAGAAGATAGGATAGTTGATCGTTTGTCGGATGCGCGTAGTAGAGTTGGACCCGCAGAGTCAGGTGATTCTTGCGGAGGCAAAGTAAAACCTTAGCGAGGCCCAACATAAGTTTATCCCATCCTTTACCTCGTCATGTTGTTATTGATTATTTCTTTTGAATATTTCATATTTTGGGAATTTTGCGAGACTTTCGTTCCTTTATGTTGTTTCGATTTTATTTTGATATAAGTAAGTAGTTATTGGATGAAGCATCCTTTATATGTTAAGTTGGAGTGGTTTAAGATGTGCAATGTGGAATATGTGCTTATATGTGAATTATGATTAAAATGGGTAATCTTGGAAGTAAGTACACGTATGAAAGGAGACACTTATAATTATGGTGGCCAACATAATTATAAAGGCATCACACATGTAGACTTGTGACCATGATTGCATTTATTTGTGTTTGGTTGTAAGGTGGTAGTGTAATATGTTTTCTTTTATATGTGTATTCATGATAAGGATGGTGGTATGAGTAGAGAATTTATTCTCTTACCCTAATTGGATGATATGTTAAGTTGAATTGTATAGATAGTAAGTTTCCCTTCTATCTAGTATTTGGGGATACCTAGTATTATTATTATTATTATGGTTGCTCGTTACTTGATTGTTTGTTCGGATTTCCTAAGTCTAAGCTTAGCATCCCTTCAACGTACTTTGCTAGTAAGGATACCCGATTTTACCTATTCGAAGTCTCGATGTATATTGGTTGTTCGGAATCTGCTCTTTCAAATATATGTACGTTTCATTAGTTCTTTCGTTGCATTGATTACTCGTACGAGTATCAAACATTTCTTTTAAGCACTAATTGTTCCTAACTTATTAGTGTGGATCATTACTCCCTTGGTTGTATATCCCTTGGTTTTCGTAACCCGTTGGCGACGTGTTAGTATCGATGCTTTTAGGTTTGCTCTGTTGATCGTTATTTTGGATAAGACCTTACGTTTTCTTTTGGGTACGTAACGTCTTGCATGAGTTTTCTTGTACGAGTTCGTTTGATTTTATTTTGAGTATATGGTTTCTGGTATTTTCTTTCGTTTTCAAACAATAGAATTGTGTTAGAGTTTGTACGGTGTTTTACGATCCCTTTTGGTATTATGGTGTCCTTTGTTTGAGTAACATATTTTATAATTGATGTCTAATTATAAAAACCCTTTGGAAGTATTGTGTTGGTGTTTGGAGAAAACTGTGTATAAAATGATCTTTGTAGATAGATTTTATTTTATTATAAAAAGCAGGTTTAAAGTGATTCATTGTGGTAAGGTACGATACACCATTAGATAACCATCTCTAGATTTTTATGACAACCATGATGAATTTTATAAAGATTACAATTAAGACGGTTTTTATTTATTATTTAAAATGATTTTTATACTTAAAGTGACTTTCTTTATTTTAAATTAATTTTTATAAAAACATTACTTAATTTGGTCTTTCAAGTAAAGTCGATAATTGGTATAAGAATTTCCATCTTTAGTATTGATTTTTTATGTGTTCTTTTGTCGGGGTACGCCTGTTGATTTTTTTTCGTTCGCGTGTTCACTTGGTACATATACGTATCCTTTCTTTCAAAGGATTCTTATGTCATTTGACCCACGGCTATTTGCATATGTGGAATTGTAAAACCTTAAAATCAGAACAAGTGCAAAATTACCAAAATGCCCCTAATGTCAGAAAATCTAATAAAAGCATGAATAAAATTCAATCAAGTGTTATAAATTATAAAGTACATCATGTGACAAGTATAAAATTTATATAAGATTAAAATATCTTATATTATGCAAGAAAAATAATTATTTCTTATATTTATGCATTTTGCCGAAATTATTATAAGTTAATTACTTATATTATACAATTAAAATATAAAATAAAATAGGGAAATTATAAAATATTTTTAGGCAAAATTAAATATGATTTTATCCCTTAGAAATACCCAAAATCTCGGCATTTTATGTTGTATATCTTTTTATATACAATTTTCATTTGTAAATATCTTAAAAACCATTTCCAAAACCCTAAACAATTAAAGTGGCGGCTCCATAATTTTTTCAAGGCAAGGAACGATTTTTCTAGGGTTCTTGGGAGTACAAGGGAGCAAAGAAAATTATTGGTTCCCTGGTTTGAAGCTTGATTCGATTTATGGTGTTCTTTTGAATTCGAAATACCTAGCCGAACTCAATAATTCATAAAATCATCGTATGCTAAGGTTACTAGGTGAGGCAGTGAAGAATTTTTGTGTAGCTTAGCGCTACTACACCATCTGAGATATGATTTATACTTACGGATATCGACAGGTACTTACCTACGTTTCATCGCAAACTTTTCTAAGTTTGTTAAACCCTTTACTCCCCTAACTGAGAGGAATCAGAAGTATGAGTGGGGCGCAGAACGAGAAGAGGCTTTCCAAACCTTGAAGAATGATTTGTGTGACGCTTCGATAAATCAAATGCAGTGGTTGATGCGTTAACGTCACTGGGAGAGTGAAACTAAGACGAGTAAGAGCAATGTTCATGTCTATCCAGTCAAGTGTTAAGGACAAGATATTGGCTACTCTAAGTGAGACGTCCAAGGTAGAAAATGCGCCATCAGAAATACTGTGTGACCTGGACCAACAAATGGAAAAGAGAGCAAATGATGGTTGTACTTATGGATTAAATTGTATAGTAAGTATGAGTATGAAATTCGCTACCATCCAGGTAAGACAAATGTGGCGATTGATGCGTTAAAAAGGAAGGAGCGAGTGAAACCTAGACGTGTTCGAGCGATGGCTATGACCATTCGGTATGGAGTAAGAGGAATGATGTTGGCAGCCCAAAGTGAGGCGTTCAAGCAAGAGAACGTATGCGCAGAAAGGCTTTATGGGTTAGATTGACATATGGAAAAGAAGGAGGACGAGAGTTTGTACGTTATGGATCGTATATGAGTTCTGTTAGTAGGGAATGATAAGAACGGTAGTAATGGATGAGGCTCATGCATCAAGGTACTTGGTACATCCGGGAGCGGATAAGACATACGATAACCTTGGAGACATGTATTGGCAGCCACGTGTAGAAAATGATATAGTTACCTATGTTAGCAATTCTTGGATTTGTTTAAGAGGTGAAAGTTGTGATGTCAAAGACTTCTGGCTTGCTGTAACAGCCTGAGATACTGGAGTGAAAATGAGATAGAATCACCATGGATTTTATCAGTAAATTTTCTAAGGTCAAAGTAGTGAGTATGATGTGATTTGGGTGAATGTCAGAATAGACAGACCAGTAGCTCATCTTCCTAGCCTATACAAGAAGATTTCAAGATTGAAATTGGCAATGATTTATATTGAGAGAAAATATCAATGAATGAACTTCTGGTTACATTAACTCAAATAGATGGATGACATTACCTCATGGTTTTGTCAGACGTACAGAGAAGTAATTGAGAGGTCGTTGGATTTAAGTTACTACTAATCTTAACATCCTTAAGCGATGGATAAAGTGATCGTAACGAGTCAGACTTAGTAGATATGAATGAGGGCATGTGGATATCCAAATTGGTAGTATTATCATTTTGAGCATTCGGTTTGCTCCGTTTGAAGGCCTTTGGTATGGGAAGGAAATGTTAGGTCGCCTATTTTATAGCTGAGATTAGAGGAAAGTATTTGATTGGTGACCAGGAACAAAAAATAAATTTTTTGGTTCAAAAAACGACTGATAAAGTGGTGTTGATAAAAGAGAAGCTCAAAGCCGTGAGAGACATCAAAAAGAGCTATGCCGATAATAGACGCAAACCGTTAGAGTTTGAGGTAGGAGATCGGGTTATGTTAAAAGTGTCGCCTTGTAAGGGCGTGGTTGGTTTTGGGAAGAAAGGAAAGTTAGCACCGAGGTATGTAGAACGCGTTTTGAGATTTCATTAAAAGATGGCTCTATATCTTATAGATGAGGTTGCTTGCTCAGAGGCGTTGAGTATGTACAATGAACACATTCCATGTGGTTTGAAAAAATATATGTTTATGGGGCGATGCTAGTCTGCATGTGCCATTGGATAAGATCAA
The DNA here is from genome assembly GCA_026074375.1 of Tanacetum coccineum. Taxonomy (NCBI): domain Eukaryota; kingdom Viridiplantae; phylum Streptophyta; class Magnoliopsida; order Asterales; family Asteraceae; genus Tanacetum; species Tanacetum coccineum. Next base: position 30,694 of record BQNB010056164.1, on the reverse strand, counting down.
GGTTGACAAAACTCTTTGTTTTGTTGAGGAACTTGTTGAGAATAGTGACCATGAAATTAAGAGGTTAAAATGTAGCAGAATGGTGGTAGTTAAGGTCCATTTAGGCTCGAAGCGAGGTTCTATTAGGAACTTCAGAATAAAACTGAGTATCCACACTTGTTCATTGAGCAAGGGATCATTTGGAGTTTTAGTTAAAGTTAGGTACGTAAGGTTTCTTGTAGACCTTAGTATGCCCTTAGATGTGTTTGTGTGGTTTTGGTTAAAGTTATTTTAATTGAAAAAACTCGAATCGAGCTGATTCTTCAAACGTTGGGCTTTATACCAACTTATAACTTGGTTTCAAGACATATCTTGTTTGATGAGTTGCGAGACCGGGTGTAAATGACACGTTGTAACGCAACTTAAGGTTTTTGGACGATTCTCCTCGATGAATGGTCTTAGGTTCAGGTAAGTTGGTATGTTTATTTTAGTTTGGAGCGGTATGCTGCTATCATACCCTTTGTGGGCGGCAGAAAGTTGTTAGCATTACGATATCTTGGGAAAGTTAGTTGGAAATCAAGGAGGTGGTAACTTTGAGTTAACAGGGGTAAGGGAGGACTAATTGAATGACAAAGTATCCTCGATTATTTGTTTAGTAATGATAGAGTTGAACATTTTGCGTTAAATCTCAGGACGAACGAGAATTTTCCTAAAGGGAGGGATACTTGACAACCATGAACTGTAAGCAAGTTCGTCATACTATTAGTGTTGACTTATGTAATCTTTTCATGTATGTAGGTTATGTGTTTATTTGTGTTAATAAGGTGTTAATACTGCGTTTATGTGGATTATGTAGGAAATTGTATTTAAACAATTGGTGTGACATCTCAATGAGATTGGAATGGTGGTGAGATTGTTAAATTTCATTTCATTCACTTTTGTACAAGGAAATTGATTCTTTGAGGTTAAAGCGTTTTAGTGATTTATCGTGTAAGTATTTTTAACCGTATAACATATTATGTTTAGTAAATTAGGTATGAACAGGCTTAGTTGGTGAAGAAGAATAATAAAAGAGAAATGGAAATTTTCTATTTTTTTGAAAAAGTTAGGATTATAAAAATGAAAAGTTATTTATTTTTAAAGGTTTAGTAAAGTGCGTTTATGCAAAAAGATATGCGTAAATAAGCTTAGATTTTTGTAGAAAATTAAGGTAATACAAATAATTAGTTAATTAATAATAAATAAAAAAAATAAAAATATATATATAAGGAGGGCCAATCGGCCAATTTTGCGAAAAGAAAAGGGAAAAGAAAGAAAAAAGAGTATTAATTGGAAAAAAAACTATTAGTAAATTATCTAATGATTTATATGACCTATAAATACAAAGTAAAATCCTAACCCCACCCCTTGTAGAACCGGTCGACCTAAAGAGAGAAAAGAGGGAAAAAAATTAGGATTTTGCTTTTTGTGAAGAAAACAAGTTCTAAGGTAAGTATTAATTAATTCCATTTAATTATTAATCATTATACATGTAATAATAATTATGAGAAATTAGGGTTTTATAAAATCTAAAAATTAATGATGTTTAATCATAATTGCAAAGATTAGGGTTAATTAGATCAAGGGTGTATTCCCCGTTAAGGTTTTAGATCGCGTTAGAAACTTGAATTAGAATATTGGCAGAATTTAGGGCAGTGATGTCCGGCCAGTTTATCTCGATGATGGTAATAGCTTTTGTCATGTTTTCGGTGTCTATGATGTAGCTCAGAGAGTCTAGTTTCTAGAACATCCGGCCTCGAAGGTTTTTAAGGTCGGGAAGTCATTCAAATGTTGGTTCCAGAAAAGTTGACAAAACCTTTAATTCCGGGTCAGATTTTATGCAGATTTACGAGGTTGTAAAACCACCCACTTAAAATTTGAAATTATGATAGACAACCTACAGAGTTTAGTTCTAATGTGTCTATTTAAAAATACCTCAAAGGAGAGCTTCTGGATTTGGAGTCTAAGTAAGATTTTAGGTCCAACAGAACATTTTAGAGTGGCGATCAGATCCGAAAAACTGAGTATTAAAAGTTTTGATTTTATTTGGGCACTTAAGAGTGGAAAATAATTAGTGGAAAATATCATGGATTAGTAGACCATGATATGAACCTGTGATTTTTGTAAAACTTATAAACTTAGTACGGTATGATTTAGAAAATAATAAAGTGACGTAAAAATCAGCCACTATTGGGTAAATGTAAGATCTTTGGAAATGATGTAAACACGTTTGGTTTTTGGTTGGGCATTGTGTCGTGTTGACCCATGAGGTAATAAACACCTTAGACATCCATCATATTCTGTTACAAGGGCATAAGCAATTGGGCTTGGTAGCAGTAACACGTGTTTGTTTGATTGTCTTAGATTGTGCTAGTGTTTGTGGAAGCTGCAAAGCACAGGTAGATTCATAGCCCCCTTTTTTATGGTATTTCTATCTAGGTAAAAATGATGCTATTAGTATAAATTTAATAGCTACTGTGATAAATGTGTTTTAAATAAGGGCATTGCTTATATGAGACTATTGTATGTTATGTGCTACTTGCTATTATGATATGGATCATGGGACACGTTCCGTTCCTTTGTTTGTTATGCTTGAGCGTGACCGTCTTAAGACATTGATGGATTGTTAGTAGTGAGCGTGATTGTCTCATTGCTGTGGATTGTTGATAGTGAGCGTGATCGTCTCATTGTTGTGGATCATGGCACACGTTCCGTTCCCTTGTTTGTGATGTTGAGCGTGACCGTCTTAACATGGTTTGGTGTGTTTGCATGTTAGCTTGTATAATAGTTCGTTTAATGTCCTGCTATGCTATGTTTTATTTATCACAGTAATTGGTTTTAAAGGATTGTTATGTGTGTCTTAAATCTATGACTCTCACTAACTTTATGTTGACGTTTTAAGCATTATTTTAGGTGAGCATCATGAGAATGTTAAGACTAAGAGAAGTGGATAAAGAGAGACCTTAGGTTGCATTGCGGAGTTTCAATTTTCTCCATTAATTTAGTGTTTTTGCGATTGTATGGATGATTAAATGTTTGGGATGTTGAAATCTTAGGTGTTGAATGTCTTTATAATGGCGATAACCTCCTTTTCTTCAACATAGACGCTTTTGCATTAATTGATTTGTTTAGTATTTTCATGACACTTTGTGTGTATGTTTTGTTTATTTCATGCATATTAGTTTCTCTATATAGACACCATTGTGTTGTGATGATATTCATTCTTGTTACGCCTCGTGTTTTCGCCTTGGCGGGGTGTGACAAGAAAATCTTTATAAAAGTCTATTATATTCATATTTTTCAACCATGTTGTGTTGTTTGATAAGCCCAGTTTTAAGTTCCAGACACTTGATACACATTTTTACATAATTCACAGAATCATTCATGATAACAAAGATTCACTTTCACATAAGTATCACAACCACAAAAAGAATTCACAACAATATTCACAATATCTTGAGAAATGATTTGATCCAAGAGTCGATCATTTTCAAACAAAAATTGTTTCTTTTGAATTTCAAAACACTATCTATATGATATTGTTGAACAGCAGCTTCCATCTGGTTAAAAACTGTTTGTACTTCCGTTACTTCATTTAAAAGATCTTTATCAAAAACATTAAATATGTCTTTTTAAAGTCTTTAAAAATGGAATTATTTCATTTTGAGAAACAGCTTTAGTGTGTTCAAACCCCCATTCCCCTTCTGTTAAAACATTAGGCGTGATCTGATTTTTCACCACATTGTCAAATTGGCTAAGATGGTATTTAAGCTTTTTAAGGCTTATATAAACCGAGACTTACCTAGCAAGATCACACGAGGAGCCTTAAATTTTATAGCGAAAGAAGCAGATTGGTCAAAAAAGGGTGTACAGCTGTTCATCAGACAGTTCTCATTGTGGGTCAAAACGTTTACCAAAATCTTCAGATAATCGATTTAACTCAACATAATCAATTGGTTTAGTGTTAACTTTCTTTTCTAAGACCATTGGATCATTTTGTTTTAAAATCATTTTAGATCGGCTCTCTTCCTCAAGCATCAGTCTCTTCAGAATCAGCAATTGTAATCACATTGGTTTCCTTAACAATAACATTACCGTCATACAACATTGGCCTAATCTGCTAAGCTTTCTTAAGATATAAAGATTTTGAAAACAAGAGCTGTTTCAGGCGTGATAACATTAGAAAACTTGATTTTCGTGAGCATAAATGCCACAGTTTCACTCACGCGGATTAACCCATTTTACAAACATTATCCAATTCTTTTAACTTTCAATTTCCAAAGCAATTTCTGTATCAATATTCTTAGCTTCTTTTTCCTTGGATTCGTTTTTGAAACATTAAATGTTTTTGTTAACAATTCCTTTTCCTTTGATTGTTCAGAAAGAGTTTGTTTAAGATTGTTAATTTCTTTTTCAAAATCTGCAAATTGTACATTTTTCTCCTGAATTATATCATCTATTATAAGCTTTTCTCGAGTATCTAAATCCACATTTGTCTTCTCTAGCAATTTTACATGTCCTTTGTATCTCAAGCTCAACATATAGGGATTCGTTTGCCATAGATTATCCTTATTGCCCTGTTACAATAGTTACTTGTTCAAATTACAATATTTCAAACACCGATAATATCATGGCATCTTGTTGTGCAGAAGAATTTGTATCCTGAACAGCTGCAGTTTGTGATTCAATAAGAGATACTGAGAGTACAAAATGATATTACTATCACTGTATCTCATTCACTGGATGTTCCAAAAACTGAGAATGTTTAGAATACGTCATCTCTTGCACACTTTGATTTAGCGTATCATAATTAGTGTTTTGAGAGTATGGTACCTCGGAGAGAACATCTGAACCGTAGCTAGACAAAATGGCCATAAGAACTGCTTTGGCTGTGGAGATCTTGTCACAATCAGAATCATATGCATCCAAATCGTCGGCTTGATAAGCTGCATTATGTGTAATGACCGACTGTGAAACTAGACCTTCTGCAATACCCGGGTCTGCCAAGAATTCCAATTCTTCCTCATTCAAAACTTTACTATTTTCTTATGCTTCAACCAGGAGAAATTTTTCCCTAAACCATGTAGCATTCCTTTTCCTCTTTGGCTTTGGGCATTGTCTTGCCATATGACATTTCCCTTGGCAGTTAAAACACTTGACAACCCTTTGTGGACCTGAATAATTCCCTTCCTGCCTCCTAAAGTGTTTAGCTCGTGTTTCTGAGTACCGCATATAAGAATTTTGTCCCCCCTAAAGTGGTTTGGACTAACACCCTTCATCATAAATAGTTGCTTGTTGTCTTGGGTTGGATGAATTTCTTGGCTATTATTGGTAGTTGAGAATCGAGATGTGACAACAGTAGACAGAAATGACATCATTTATTGATTGGCATCAATAGGGTCATCTCCTTACTTAAATACTGGAACTGCGAAGTACTATTCCATCTGAGGAAATTGCGAAGGTAGTGTTTGTTAATTAACGTGAGACACTATATTCAATTGAGGATCAAATTGTGGTTTTTGGATAAGTCTCCTTTATGACAGTTTATGCGTAAGCATTTAGATAACAATTAGCTGGTGATCATAAATTGCATGTGGTTGGATGGATAAGTAGTTGAGTAATGTTGTGTAGATTATTGATCCATATTGATGAGAGTGAGATGATGAAAACTGTTGTTGAAACTGAGGATTGTTGTATGAAGACTGATAAGTGTTGAAGTGAGGTGGTGTCATTTGATGATTCACAACTAGTGCAAGTGGATCTTGATTGCGTTCATGCATAAGACGGACTTCATTTGCATGGAGTTCGTGAGTTCAAGTATATAAAGCTGATCACAAGTTGGTATATGCGAAATCCATTACAAGCTTGACATCAGTCATAAACTTACTCCATTCAGGTGGAAGACTGTTTAAGAACTTGGTATTAACTTGAAATTGCTTCAGTTTCATGATGTAAATGTTTACGTCATTGATTTGCTGGGTGAATCTCAAGTAATACTGATGAAATGATTCCCCCTTTATGTGAGCAAACTTATCAAATGCATCATACAATTTTACACTCCCTTACCTGCTTTGTCAACGAGTTACCATGCATAAGAAGATAGAACTTTTTTATCCGCATAAGTAACCTTGCAACTCTATTATGAATTGACAATGAATAGATTTTTAGTTGAAGATGACCTTGAAGAATGATATTAATTGCCTTCATGTCACAATCAGCTTGAAGTTTCTCTGTAGCAGACAATTTAACATATTTATTTGTCCTAGTCACCCTATTTTCTTCAATCGTAGGCCAAATGAGTGGACCATAACTGATTCAAGTATCATTCTTCTGTGCTCTCTGTTTTGCATGTATAGTTCCATTCTACTTTTCCAAGAATCATACATGTCTTTGTCCACATTTGGTGGACGTTGTGCACAACCAAAAAGTATCATGTATTTTAGCAAGGGTAGTCCATTGTTACTTTGATGTTATACATATTATTGTTGATCGATTGACGATGATTGAAAAGTAATTATGTTTTTTAGTGAGTTGTAGTTTGAGTGTTTGTAAGTCTTGAAACTATACGGGATTTTACAACTTGTTTCACGGGATTTTACAAATCATAGAGATAAACCGTAAAAGTTACTTAAGCAATTTGAGTGTTCAAGTGAATTAATTTTCTTTGTGAAAGTTGTTAAATCGCCTTCTAAAGACAAGTTGTTAAATTGTCGTTCAAAGAAAAATTGTTAATTCGCCTTTTAAAGAAAATCCGATAAATCACCTTGTACAAGGACCTTGATAAATCGCCTTGCTAAGGAGTGTTGATAAATCTCCTTTCACTAAGAAGATGATAAATCGCCTTGTAAGAGGTGTTGATAAATCGCCTTTCACTGAGAAGATGATAAATCGCCTTGTAAGGAGTGTTGATAAATCACCTTACAAAGAAACATTGTTAACTCGCCTTGCAAAGAAACCTTGTTAACTCGCCTTCACCTACAATTGATAAATCACCTTACAAAGAAACATTGTTAACTCTCCTTGCAAAGAAACCTTGTGAACTCGCCTTCACCTACAATTGCTAAATCGCCTTCTACAAGTCTGAAAACTCACAGTTTTCAAAACACAAAAAGACTCCTTTGATCATATTTTTCCAGAATTTCTTTACAACTAGTATTACTAAGGCCTATAGGTACCTTAAGAAATGCAAACATTAGGTTTTTAAGCCAAAAAATTTAAAATCAAGATTTGTACTTTATCAAGCTTTTCGAACACAAAATGCATAAAAATTTGATGTTTTCTTTAATTCTAAGCTTGTACACCTATATCCAAGGATACTAGATCAAATTTACCTATGTAAATGATCTTTTAGTGTACCAAAAAGCTTCGAAAAACAAGAAAGAACAAAAGAAAAGGTACAGTTGTAAAAAAAACAAAACAAAGAAACACAACACAAAAACTAAGCAAAATCACTCCATGGCTCTTGATACCAATTGAAGAATACTTATGTAATCAATAATACCAAAGAAGAATAAAGAAATCTAGAGAGAGAAAGAGGTTAGGAGGATGCATCTAGTAAGAGAAAGTAAATAAGAAAATACACACTTAGATTATGAGAAAAGAAACAACCAACCAACACCTTCTTCATGTGTAGAAGAGGGTGATTTAAACATAAGATAGATGTGCCCGCCACTGGCGAAGTCCATGGCTTCCCAGACTTGTTCCTAAGCTACCTATCTCAATTTTCCCAAATATTACTTTAGAACGAGCTATAACAAGAAATAATGTATGATAACGCGAACACTTTCTTGTTCCTAACAACTATTTTCAACAGTGTAAGTGCAAACAAAGTGTATTTTTTGATAGTGTCCCAATGAGATCTTTTGATGTTCTCGTTTAAGCTCTAGACTCGATAGGTGCATTTTTTGGTTTTTAGTAATACGGAGACTGAGCAGACTGTTACCTTTTTAATACCACAAACTCGAGTGAAAAAGACGATAGGAAATGTGTTAATCTCCGTGAGAAATGAAACAGAGTCTTTGAGAGAACTTGAGTGGCTAGGGAGAGTAGTGCACTGCATCATTGGTCCATGATGGCTATCTTCAATACCAGACAACATCTAGTGTTTCTGAAAAGCATAAGTGTTGACACTGAGTTTTCTGTCTAAGTTTAAAGGATGGCTTCTTACGTTCACCCTTGTTAACTAATACATTTCTTTTCGTCATTAACCCTTCAATGCTACAAGACCTTCATCAAATTAATACCTTGTTGTTGGACTTCTTGATACTTGAATGAGACAAAGTGAATAATAGAATGAAATAAAAGGAACTTTAATGCAAAGCTGGAATATCTTCAAAAGATGGAAGATTTAGAAGATTCTGAAGACTCCTTATCAATATATAAGATTAAGAAGATAAAGCTTAAAGTGTAAAGATTTTATTTGTTTATCTAATTCTTAATCTTTAGTAAACATGGACTCCTTATGTTATAAACGGAGGACCAGGCGTGTAGGTTTAGTGTGCACAGGTTAAAGATGTAGACGTCTCTAATAGTTAGTTAGTTAGTATCCCCAAGGTCAAGTTTACTTGATCCTGTTATAGTTAGATAACCATTCTATACTGATCATATAGAATTAAGGCTTGGTGGAAACGTATGGAATGGAAAAACCTTGTTATGATAACTTTGATTTGTTTCTATCAGGTGTATCAAAAGCTCGTGGCTCGATATCTAGGATCAACAAGGTGATTTTGTGTCGTGTTTGTTTTGAATGGCATCGAGAAGGAGCAGCAACAACAACATCTATTGAATGGTGTAAAGAAAACCTAGGGTTTTTGATTTTTCATGGATGGAACAAGCAGAAGATGTTTTGATCAATCAAAATTATTTTTGTTTCTACTAGCTTTGGTGAGTCGATCCTAGTGATTGATGATGAACCCTAGTAGTAGTCATAATGAAAGCATTTTGAAGAAATCATGAAAAACCTTAATTTAATCTAGGGTTTGGTTGTTTATTAACACCATGCATAAAGATCCGAACTCCAAAAGAATTAATTACTGCTCGTTAAGGTATTAAATAACTGCAACAAAGTGACAGATATTGACCGACATAAAGCATCACAAAAACCATAGGAGAAGGAGAATGCTAAGTTTGTGACGGATTTACGTGACAGCATGTGACACTAAAAATGTGTCGTCTGAGACTTAAAAAAAAGGTATCCTTAAAAAATGGTTACAAGTTAGTACTGCTCGCGTTGATGTTTCTACTACCAAGTTTATTTGTGATGCTGATTGGTCAAGAAATAATGATGGTAAGATGTCGAACAATGCTTGTTAAAACTGCTTATAATTGTTAATACTGACTGTCATGTATGAGATACGTACTATGCTTGGACATTCTTTTGGTTTGTCTACTACTGCTGTTGTTTAGTTTTGTTGAAAATTGAGAAAAGGTTGAAGTCGTTCATGGTTATTGATAAGGAGAATACGACATCTGACATAATGATTTACAAAAAAGGCGTTGGATTAATGTTCACAAATTATGGACATTACAATTTGTTTAAGGCTATTCTACTGCTTGATATTTGTTAGTACTGCCATTGAAGTTTAGAGTTGCCAACAGCCAAAGGAGAATCAAAGGAAGGTTAGTACTGCTGGTTTGTGATTAGTACTGCTTTGTTTATAGTTAATGCTGCCATGATTATATTAGTACTGCCAGTTGAAACTTTGTACTGCTAGCAATGGGCTTAAAGAAGGTTTATACAGCCAATAAAATTTTAGTACTATTCATTGATAATTAGTACTGCTTGCAATGAAAGTTTGCTGCTAGCTTTGTCAGATATTGGACAACACACAGTTTTTGGATCTCGTACAACACACACAAAAGGAAGTTAATACTGTTGTGGTTATTAGTACTGCTAGGGTTAGCAGTTACTACTGCTGGACTTAAACCAAGGTTTATGCTACTTGTAATACTTTAAGACTGCCACTAAGAAAGGAGATAACTACTATTGGTTACTACTCCTATCTTGTTTAAGGGAAGCAAACAGTTTATGATTTTAAATGTCTTAAACGTTTAAAAAGGCTCATATTTATTGTTATAAATGGTTTACGAAGATGATTATTTATCACCTATTTGAAGATGAAGTGGAATTTCATAGATTTGTGTTTTATCATATCTCAAATGGCTTACAACATTTGGAGGTAACTTGTTCATGCTTACAATGTTGTGACGAAGACTTGTCAAAATCTAGCAAAGGTGTATGATTTCTCTAGGTGCTCAATGCGTACATTTGCTATCACTTGTTATGTGTCTTATAGAAGATGAGGATTTTTGTCAAGAGGTTGCGATCTACTTATATTTTACAGATTTATTTATAAAGTATGACGTTACTGGAAAGTACAAGATATAAGACACAATTTAGTGTAATTCTACTTCACATCAAGTTCGAAATACTTAAAATTTCTTCATTCAGTTTTTTCATTACAAAAAGCCTACAAAATTTTAAGATTCAAGAGATGGTAAACATATTGGTTTCAGGGGAACCTTATTGTCAAAAATGTTTAACCATATACATGCATCATAGAGGTGAATGTGTTAATACTGGCTAAGTACATTAATACTTCAGCTTCTAAAGTGTGAGTTTCTGTTGAAAACCTAATTTAGGCTTTCATAGTTCAATTGCCATCCTGAGGATATAATAACATAGAATAAATATAAAGCACAACAGAATAATAAAATAAGAACATCATTATTTATCCGCAAACAAAGTTTCTTTATTCATAACTAAAAAACTATAAAACTATTCGAGCTTTAATAGTCGTCTATGCTATCTAGTAAACTAACTATTACACAAACTTATAAGTAACTATAGACTCTCATTGAGAGATCTAACTATGAGAAATAAAACTATTTTACCCTACCTCTCTTTGAGTATACTAGAAGGCTAGGTTTTCAAGAAAAACCTAGCTTTGATATGAAGCAAACTTAATATTGCATCATTACGTCCTTGGTTGTTTTCCTCGTTCTTCTTTTCTTCAATGTGGTTTTGTAATCATCAATCTCAAAACCAACAATCTTCCCTATTTAATATACAAACAATCTTCCTGTATAAACACTCTTCAAGCTTCCCCTGAAAATAAATCCTTCTTGTACATGTCACCACTTTAAAATAAGCTTGCAAACCAATAGTCTTCTTCCCTTTTTGTAATCATTAATAGGGTCATTCTGTAGATGAAGCAACTTGGTGAGCACATATTCCCCTCAAGTGGTACATGTAGATGGTTAAACATGTTAACAATAAGCTTCCCCTAAAAGTATGCTAACCATCTCTTGAATCTCAAACTTAGTAGGCTCCAAGTAGCAATTATTGATGAAGAAAAACAAGCCATAATATCATCATCTATCCGAGATCCAAAACCGTGTGTTGTCCAACATCGGGCAATGCTAGCGGTACCAAAAATCAAACCCAGCGGTACTAAGTGAAAAGCACTAGTAGTATTAACATCCAAACCAATTAGCAACGCTTTTTCCGTCATAAAGCTGTTACTAAACTGTAACAAATCATATGTCTCCTTCCTCCCATGGCCTTTTGTGACACTATCACTGTCACTAATTCGTCGCTTAACACTAGCAGAATTAACCAATGAAGGACATTTAACCACTAAGCGACCAGTATTAAAAAACGAGACCCAATTTATTAATCCATACAGCAACAATACATGAGCAATACTACATTCCAAACCAGCAATATTAACCAAATGCCTAAGTAGTATTAACACTAAACCTTTTGGCAGTATTAATTTCCTAACAATCCTCCTAATTGTTAGATCATCTGCGATTCCAGATGAGCTACCTTGCTCATCACCAAAGAATAATAATTCATGGACCATTCTCACATGAGCATCAACCAGCCCACGTTCCATATAAGTTAACCATCTGTATACAATAGGTTATTTAAGGAAGCAATTCACAATCCCTAAAAACCTGCAACTAACTGCCATAATCCACGATAGACCCAATTCATACCATGATCGACAAAAATCATAATCGAAACTGCTTCTTACCACAATCCTTCCATAACACACAGCAAGACGACACCATAACAAGAAGTTATTATAGCCACCAAATATACTGCCTTGATATCAGGGATTTCATATTATAACTGATCCTTATTCTTAAATAGCGGATCAATACCAAATCTGGTTCGCACCATATTCCAAAACTACTTCCCTAATATCAGTCAATCAAATCACGAAACATCTATCATGCCATAAACCAGCAGCTTCTTTCCATGTGACGAAGAACAACCACGATCTGCTATTATCACTATGAACCAAACGTGCAGCTATAATAACCATTACCACCATGACTCTGTAGTATTTAGGTAAACCTTATCACCAACACAAACACTAGAACGTAATCCCAGCCAGACAAAACTTTTATTAATAAGAACAATGAATACTAAACGTTTATTTCTATTAATCTGCTAATATGATTACAAATTACTAACTATGATAACTAATGTTGAGGTGTGAATGATATTGGAAGTGATGATTTTCTCTAAACCCTACGGCCTCCTTTTATAGGTTAAGGAGTCCAAGTAGGTTACAAAGACTATTAATACTTTCTATAATATTCTACATTAATACTATTAATGGTTTCCATAATTCCTAGTCAAACCATTCAATATATTTAATACACATTAATGCATTTCCTAATAAACCATGTAACTAACTATTAACATTAATGTGTTCTTCCATCTTGTTGTAACTCTTCATCAACATAATAACTCAACATTAATGTTTTTAATCATAAAGTCTTCAATCATCATTAATGTCTTCAATCAACATAAAGTCTGTTGGATCCCACTCTAGATAGATCTTTACAGCCTGTTAAGGATGGTGATTAGCCTATGTAATCACAAGCTAATCACAAGAGAGACTCTTGCTTAAGAAAGCTAATGTCTGTGCGGAATATAGACACAACTAATAAGAAAAACAGGACTAATAAAACTAAAAGATCCTTCTATGGATTTCTATTAATTAACAAGGAGAAAATGTGTTTTTCTGGATCTATGCATTTCCCTAAGCCGTAGGTTTTCTTTATAGTAGAGAAACCCTAATCAGCATTTACTAAAAATGCATGAGATTGATATGCATGAATATCTTCCTTATTTAGCTCATGCATATCCTCATCTCTAACTAACTAAATCTTATTATCCTGGATTAACTATTTGACTCTACCGAGAGACTAATATTCTACACAGTAGGGACCTAAATTACCTACTAGGACTAACTATGAATAATAACCCTTAACCAGCAGGAACTACATACCTGCTAGTAGGAATTACATGACTCTACCAGTAGGACTACAATACCTAATAGTAGAAAACTAAGTATTAAAAATATTCCTAACAATCCTCCCCTAAACTGGAATTTAACTAAGTTAATTTCCAGTTTCGAGATAGATATTCAAACTTGAACCTTGAGGATTGAAATATGAACTTTACAGCAACATCCAATCTGCTTGAGTCTTGACTTGAACACATGAAACTTCTGCACATATCTGTATTTCTTTATACAAACACCTTTAAGAGACTAATGATGATGAGCATTAACCATTGATCAGATCTGTGTCAACCAGATTGGCTTCATAGCCTTTGAAACACGAACATCAAAGTCTGTAACATGAACATCAAAAGCAGCAACAGTTGAGAAGCAGCAGGAAAACTTGGAAACCAGCAACAGCGACTATGGAACCACCTCAACTACATAGTAGATTTGATAAGCCTTTAACCTAGTAGCTAATTCACGTCTTGGCTAGCTAATTCTTTGGTGGAATCCATGACATCACCCTGGGAATAAGTAACACATCCAACTCTTAGGAACCTGAATCAATGATGTGAATTGGAATACCCTAATGATATTTGGCAAATGATCAACAGCCATAAACGGAATTTATATGTCCTTTACCTTATCCGTTTGCTAGGACTACCAACTCTTTACGGTTTGTGATAACAAGGTGAGATGGTACCCTAATAGATTTTTAGCAAATTGTCAGCTATCAACGGATTTGTTAAGTCTTTACCAAAATCCGTTTGCTTTGGACTAGCCAATCCTTTAGTTCCCAATAAGAGCATTATCCATGGTGGAATTGAAGACCATTTCAACTCTCAGCAAAAGAAGCATCGGGTCATAATAAATACCCAATATGTTTGAGCAAACTATTAAAGCTACAACGTATTTGAGAATCACACCAGAGCCTTAACCCTCATGGTGAAATCAACTCTTTCTTGTCTGTGAGACATGGTGAGTTGAACACCATTTGTTGTGTGGTGGTTAACCAACACCCAAACCCTGAAAACTTCTCTTTTTTTTCAAAATGTTTTGCAATAAAACCAAGCAGCATGCCAAAAACTGTTTCCATATCCAAAACTTGGTGCACACTTAAAAATGTTTATGGGCACAAAAGAAGCAACGCACGTGCAAAAGCTACGAAGTATAGAGGTGCTACCTAAAAACTTATATATCAAAAATATATTTTAAATAGCACAAAGATTTATGATATATATAACCTAACAGAACCATTCATGAACCATAGGACCTTGGGAATCAGAAATTTGTTTTCTTGAGAAAGGCAATCAACTGAACCGCAGTGGTAAGTTCATTACCCTTGTTCGATGACAAATCTACAGCTGATGATCGAGCAAACCTTATTGATAAGGTTTATATTGAGGGGGAATAATTCTTTCCACAAACAATGTATAGACACCAGTCCATCAAACGTCTCCGAACACATGAACACCATAAAAAGAATATAGCTTCCAGTTTTTGATACTCCAGGTGTTATGGTTTTCCAAAAATCGCCACTACCAACATTCCTTCGGAGGTGAATCCATATCAAAATCTTAAAGAATCTCCAAAAGAACAAGACCAACTCCTCAGTCTTTCTAATCTGATAAAACTTCAACACTGCCCATAAATTGTCATCAAGTCTGCTCTAGTGACCAAGTAAAGGATTTCCCTAAGGCTTGTGAAGTACTTGCGAGAGTTGTCTAGTCTGTAGATAGGCATGAACGATTCCTCAACCCTGTAGGGCATAACTCCCAAGTCCACAACAGCATATCACATAAACAGGTGTAAATCACAATCATGAAGCAGAATCCTTATTAGAAGCATACTAATGCAAATTATGAGTTTCAACGTCAGATCTCCTTCTTCAATTGAATGTAGATTGAGAAGTATAACATCCTTTTCTGCTAATAAGCCATTTACTTGGTACCAACCTTCTTGAGTGAGGAGGCAGTTTGTTATGCTTGAGAAGCAATGTTAGAAGGAACTTCAACATCCTCCACTATAGCTTTTTGAGAAGGAATTTCAACTTGGAGCTTCTTCTGGAATAATTATGAGAATGAGAAGGGCAATTATACTTTCTAATTTCTCTCGTGTAACATCTTGAGAAATGAGCTTCAACCTTCTACTTTCTTGTGGAACACCGTGAGAAAGTAGCTCAACGTCTACTTCAACATCACCATCTTGAGTTCTTTGAAAAGCAGTAGTCATTGACTACCACCTCATTTCAGACACCCTTATTGAATGCAATACTCTTTGAAATCTTATCAAACTCTTTCTTAAGCTTTCGGAGAGAGTTTTTCGAACTTTAAGCCATAGTCCTACCAGTAGTGTATACACAGGACCTTGAGTCTTCACATAATTTCTCATAAATTGCTTGAGTCTGAGCGGTGTCATAGGCCTCTCCCTCCGTTCTTGAGCCCGTATGCTACAGCAAGTTCTTTTCTTCGAAAGAATTGACCAAAAGCAACCATCTTAGCTACAAAATCATCATCAGAAAAATCTACCCCGAAAATTGTGGTAAGATAATTCTGGATTTGCATGAAGACGACCAAAATTAATCCCAAGCACATCTGATTAGTTTGCAGCGAGATGCAAGAACCATCTTGCTGTCTCTTTCTTTGGTCTTTAGTCATCTCAAAGTCTTGAGACATCTGCCTAGCTAAATTAGCATCCTTTGTAGAGATAAGCTCTTTGTCCTTTTTCCGAAATCGTAGTCTGAGCATGTAATCCTCTGAGAGCAGGCCTCCCAACCTAGTCTTCTTCTTCTAATTGCTTGAAAGGTCTTTATCTGAGTTGGAGTAAGTTCTTCACACACATCAACACCTTTTCTTTCTGGCATCTTTGACTAGGTGATGAAGGAGTAGCATTGTAGTACCTGACTCCTAGCAAGGATTGGTTTTAGCAGTGCAGGAAATAACTACTGGTGAGGAAAATTTGTGCTACAGATAAAGGTTGAAGTACCAAGTAGGAGCAAAACCAGAAGGAACATCAGTAGGAATATCAGTAGTAGGAATATCACTAGTGGGATCATAGGAACAAGCAGCAGGATTACTAGAAGCACCACCAAGAGATTTAGTGGAATCAATAGTCACAACTGCATTAGCCAATGCATGTAGAGCATCCAAATCTACATCTTGCTCTCATCCGTCTTCTTTGTCAGAAGCACTCACAACCACCTTCCTTTCTTTGTCTTGAGTTTCACTTAAAATCCATTGCTTTGACATGTATGACACAACATTCCCACACATCCTTAGAACTAGCTTCTTTGTGATTCCTTGATCTCATTTCTAAAGAAATTTACTTTCTGCACTAAGAGATAGAAAACACAAGGACAAAAGCAGTTTAGAGTAATATGGGTCCTCTACACCTCCTGGAAGTGTGACTGGCATGGGGAAGCTTTGAGTTGACCTTGGTGAACGCATGGAAAGAACCTCCTAAAGGTCTCAACATCCACAAGGTGGAAGTGAAATGTGCAGCATTAGTCTCTTGGGCTTATAAAAAAGAAGCAATATTTGGGTCTGAACTTTGACCATGCTCAAAGACTAGAGCAATAGGTTCAGAAGTTTATTGTCTTGGGGGTGCAGTCAAATGGTCTTGAGGTTGGTCAGTCTTAGGCATAGGCTCAGGAATAGGGGGGGAGAGGGGGGGGGGGTATTTCAGGTATGGATTTATGGGACAAAGCTGGTGCAACTACCCCTGCACCTTCACCTGCTTGAGAAAGCATAGCAGCTAAAAGTGGCATAGGTTGCCCCTCAAAGTTGAGCTTTATATTAGCAAAAAGTTTACTAGATAGCTTGAACACTTTGTATGGTGTTGTATTACTAGTTTCTATAGCCAAAATGGTTTAAAGAAATCTAGGATACATTAAAAACTTTTTTAGCAATTGCAAATGCTACTAACCAACCGCCTTAAAAAGTGTAACTAACCAGTTAAATATTTCCTCCTAATCAATAGACAAATAAGAGCAACAACAATTGGTGCTACCAATTGATCCCAACTACCATACTTGGTTATCTGTGAAACAGTGAAGAAATGGTGTGAACCAAAAACCTCCTTGCGGTGAAAACTTATTCTTGTAAAAGGTTAACTTGCCTTCAGTGACATACCCAAGATTATCCATTCCAAAGTATATGTCCGCAATGGGTAAATCATCAATACCACCATCATCAGCTAATTGAAGTTGACCCCTTACTGAGTCCTCAGTAATTGTGTAGGGAGTCGCATCAATGGTAGCTAGGATAGCTGGAGGGCCTAACTCAGGAGACCTGAGTATAGCCGTAGACCAGAATTGTTTGACTAATGAGTCAAAGATGATGGGGTTAATGGTGAGAGCATACCTAATGTGAGAAGCCCCCAAAAAGTCAAGAATCTGATGATAATCATCACTGCCTTTGGGTTTTTGCAAGTAACCCACTTTGTTATGTTCATCCCTGTATCTTAGTGCGGCCATTGATGCTGTGGAGATAAGGTTGAGATTTTGTGCTGGGTGTTGATCGCAATTGTGAGTTGATACTGGTAGAGATAATGAAAAATAATTATATAGAGAAATGATCTTAATTCCTATTGGGCCGTTTGGAAATTAGGGTTTGATGGAAAAATAAATAAATAGCTGTTAAAATGTGAGAAAACAGTAATTATCCATTTAAGAGTAGAAAACCCTTTTTATTTACTAAAAAAAAATGACACCAATATCTTAAATGTATCTTTTAATGAAGATAAAACTCAAGTTAATCTATCAGCACGAACAGATATAACCAGCACAAAGAAAAGTCAACCAGAAGTAAATTAACATTACCAGTAGGAAGTGGTCTACCAGTAGGAAAAATGAAAACTACCTGAAGTGAAACTTGGTTCCAACCATAGAGGGAACACATTGAACTACCAGAATGAAACACTTTGGGGCAAATAAAACCAACAACTGTGGTCCATGTAAGAACACTAGAACAGTACGTAATCACCCTCTTGTAACCATTAGTTCTGTGCAAAAGATTAGCCAATACACACAATACAATACAATAAAATGGAAAGGAAAATGAACTACCAAATGGAACTAAATCTAGACAAGCAAAGGAACAAAAACTACCAGTAGAAAAAGTTTAAAACTCATATAGAAAGATACAACTACAAAACCATATTATATCTTGAAAAACTAAGTGGTAAACTAAAAAAAAAACATATTATAAAAAATATTACAACCACAGTCCTCCCCTTACTCAAATCCCTCCCCCTCAAACATTGTATCATATGTAGTTGAGCATTCCAAATGTTTAACCACCAGATGATTAAACCTAGGTCCATCAATGCCATGATTAACCAATCAGCCACATTATCATTAGTATTTATATTAAGCACTTGATAAGTTTTCTTTTTCATTAGCATCTCTTATGAACTGTGCTAATATCTATGTGCTTAGTCCGAAAAGTGAAAAATTGGGTTTTTTAACTATGCAAATGGAACTCTTGGTTATCACAATAAAGATTTTGGTATTGCATTAAGTTATAACCCATAATCTAACAACCTAATTTTAGGATCCAGAGTACATTACCACAACAAAGCAGCGAACAACATACACAGCTTCAGTGGAAGAGGTAGCCAAAAATGTATTGCTCTTGCATTGCATGAGATCAACTCCTACCCAGAAACTGACATCACCAGATTGATGTTGGGGATTTCCTATCCTGTTTGCCCTAGCATAATCACTATCACTCAGTAAAGCTTCAGCAACAAAAGGTGACGTCTCTAGGGTACCATGAAGCCTACCTAGAATGGCCTTTAAGCTACTTGAAAATCTCTTCACGCGTGCTTCCAAATATAAGTAGTAAGAGTGACTTGAAACCTTAACAAAGCACTAACTGCAAACATTATATCAGGCCTTGAAGCTGTCAAGTACATTAGTGAACCTATCATGGACCTGTACAAATGTACATTCACAGGACTATCAGGTTCATTCTTGGACTTAGGCTTTGGAGCTTCATAGGGTGTAGTAGCAGTCCTGACAATACTCCAAATCAAACTCTTCAAGAACTCTTACACATGACTTGTCATAGATTGATAGAAAATTTCATCAGGTCTTTGCTGAACTTGTTAATCGTAGGAAGAAAGTAGATTCTCACATAACACTCAATATCAAATTCTCCCTTCATCAAAGGTCTCAATTCATACACACCAGGCCTTACTTGTAGATCCAAAAATGATGTCATCCACGTAAACATGTACCAGAATGATCTCTTATGTGCTTACTTAAAAGAGGAAGTCTTGTCAAATGTGCCCCCTTTTGTAACCAGTTTCAGCAAAAAGTATAAATGGTTGCAAACCAAGCTCTTTGTGCTTGATGAAGTCCATATAGAGCTTTGACTACCTTGTAACCTTTGTGTGGATATTGAGGATCCTTAATTCACCCTTATTGAGTGATCATAATACTTCCTCATCAAATCTACCATAAAAGAAGACGCACTCTTAACATCCATACTGATAAACCATAAATCACCAGTAAGCAAGGGGTGCAAATGCAAAAACAATCTGATTGCCTCTATTCTTGCAACTGGAGCAAGACTTTCATCATAACAATCCCTCTTCTCCTGTCTATGTCCTCTGGTGCTAAAACAAGTCTAGCCTTGTTCCTTACAACAATCCCCCTGGCATCTCTCTTATTTTTGAGTATCCACTTAGTCCCAATAGCATATTTATCTTCAGGTAAATCAACAAGAACCCATACATTTTGAAACTTGAACTGTTGCATCTCTTCCTGCATAGCATCAACCCAGCTTGGATCTTCAAGGGCCTGAGCTACCACATCTTGGTTTCACTTGATAAAGAATAATAAGCAAACATGACAATTGTTGAAAGTCTGTATGATTGTTTTGCTGCTGGTCATGAATATAACTGATAAAAGCAGATTCACCAGTAACAGTCTTATTGACCTTGCTTCTTGTTTGCACACTGAATTATTGATCCCTTAATAATCAGAGATTGAGGATGAATTGTATTGATTCGCTTAGTTGCCATAGGACTGACTTCCACAGTTAATGCTAAATTGTTTAGATCAGCACCAAACTCATCATCATAGGATGAAGAAGAGAAAATACCTGGTGAGGGTTCATTATTTCCAAGGTCTGATGGACTAGGGAATCTTGTTGTAGGTTTATCATCAAAGAATGAGTCAGTTAGACTACCAGTAGGAACTGGAACAACACCAGGAGAAATTGTTGTATCACCAAAAGGAACTAGGATGCTACTAGTAGGAATTGATTTTGTAACTGCTCTCCTCCTGAAGTATCCTCAGTATCTTTGCATCCGAGGTGGCACTGTTCACTACCTTCTCAGTCTTGCACAGCTCCTTTAGAAAAATTCTTCAGCAGAATCAAGAGGAGAATCATCAACTTCATCACCAAAAGTATCTTTAGGCTCAGCTTCTTGTATGCTGTGTGATGGATAAGAAGGGACAATGATGACTTGTTCATCATATTCTGAGTCTGAATCAGCATCTTGTGTACCTTCAGGGTTAGTTGAAGTTTCTTGTGTTCCTGTAGATTGGTTAGCTTTATCACGTTTATAGCCTAAAGAATCAGTCAAATAATCGAGGTCAAAATACCATTCATGACCAAGACCCTGTACATTAGGTTTTTCCTCAAGATACCGCAGATTCATCGTCTCTTCTACCCTTTTAGTAGGCACATTGTACACCCTGTAGGCTTTATTACTTGCAGAGTATCCAACAATGTAGCCTTCATCAGCCTTCCCATCAAACTTACCCAAATGATCACTTGTTATTTAGAATGGTCACAAAAGAAAATGACCCCACAGGTTTAAAATGACTGACGGAAAGGATTTCCCTGTCAATAAGGCAAGGGTGTCATATATGAGGACTAGTTACCACACTCTATTAAGACATAACAAGCAGTTCTTACTGCTTCAGTCCAAAACATAGTAGGTAACTTAGAGTCAGCCAACATAGTTCTAGCTGCCTCTATGAGGGTTCTATTTTTCCTCTCAGCAACCCTATTTTGTTGCGGGGTTCTGGCATTACTATAATCCCTCTTTATCCCTTTTGACCCACAGAGTTCAATAATTGACATTTTTAAAGCTCTGTACCATATCACATCCTTATGGCTTTTATAACCTTTTTCAACTGGTTTTTCAACAGATTAAGAAAGTCCTAACGGATAGGATAGGATCTACATCCATATGGTTCTAAAAAAGAAAACCAACAAAAACCTAAACTATAGTTATCCAGTGATCACAAGGAAGTAAAATATTGGGTCAATGCTTCTAATTGAGGTAGGACCAAAGAGTCCATATGAAGCAATGACAAAGGTTCAGAAATGGAGCTCTACAGCAGTACATACCTTATAAGAGGCATTAGTTGCTTGCCTTTACAACATGCAAACACAGGTATGGTCATTCTTGAAAAGTTTAGGGGGTAGTCCTCTAACTAAGTTACCCTTTACCAACCTGTTGAATGGTTTTTTATAGTTAAACAATGACCCATCCTCCTATCCTTGCACAGATCATACAAACTTGAGGCTTTGCCCCAAACAAGCCAAATTTCCCCCTTTAGGACTGGAAGATTATTCAAGTTAATGGTGTAAAGATTATGTTTCCTTGGAACCCTAAGTAGCACATACTTTCATCTGGAAGCATAAAGTCCATTGGATAACATAGACAATCAGATGTCTTGAAGAGAACTCTATTCTTGCTTGTCACAAATCTGAGAGATGGAGAACAAGTTGAATTGCTGCAGTTCCTTCACATAGTAGACATTTTCAAAATCCAGTATGGGAGTTCTGATTGTCCCTTTGCCAGTAATCCTACCTTCACCAACCACTCAAAAGTCACTTTTCTTATTGGAAATCTTGAAAGCATCCATCTTTCCATGTACTCGTCATTACTTCTAGAACAACCACTATCAAAGACCCCTTCATCTTCAGCATCAATATAATATTTTTCCTACAATATATAACATGTAGGAAAAAGTTAGTATCTACGGGGACCCAAGCCCTTTATATGATGGGTCTGCCTTGTGGATCTGAATAGGTGTCATGAAGTTGTTGAGATCCACATTTGTTCCTGGGTACCCAGTATAATCCTTTTCTATGTCACTTCCAAGAACATCCAGACCAGTGAGGGCTTAATAGTAATGCCCATCTCACACCAACCTATATTGCATATGATTATAATACATTTGAGGTACATATGATGTATAAGTCTGAAAATAAGAACTTGTAGGTGAAGGCAAAATGAGTCATAGGTCTAGCAGTACTTTGCCACCAACCAGAAGTAACTGAAGAAGAATTTCTTCTACCAGCATGAACTGGAGGAGGCCTATTTTGCTTACCAGTAGAAACTGGTTTTGGCCTACCAGTAGAAACTGGTTTTGGCCTACCAGCAGGAACCTGGTTTGGTCTAGCAGCAGGAATAGAAACCTTGCCAGACCTGAGAAGTACTGCTTGTGGGACAAATTGATTTGACTGAGTGACCCTAGTAGCATTATCCCAAATTGGTTCCCTTTGAGGATATCCCACACCATCAAAATCATTAGGATATTGTGTCTCATAATAATTACAATCCTTAATGAGATGAAGATAACTACCACATACAAAACAAGACTTTGAAGCAGAAGAATTATTTTTCCTAAAATGACTTGCCTTTTTATTATTAAAATAACCATTCTTATTACAAGGGGTCCTAGAAGTTTTTACATCCTTATCAGTACAAGAAAAACTAGGTAACTCCTGAACAATAATGGGTTCTTGGATAGGTGTCCCAACATTAGACTCAATCTCAGCTTCACTCTCAGATGTGGATACACTGGAAGTTGATGCACAGGAGGTTGAATCATTTGACTTGGGCTCTGAAGATTTGACACTAGAATCACTGGAGGCAAAGTCATTTGTGTTGACCTCTGAAGACTTGTCACTGTTATCACAAGAGACAAAGTCATTAGACACAAAATAGAGTCACCAGAGGTTGAGGACTTTATACCATAAACATTAATGATTCAAACCAAGTCAATGTGATCTGTAGAGGAGTGAAGTCTCCAGAAAGATGTGGAGGCTCAGCTTTCAGTTACTATTCAGATTTTGGCAAAACCTATTGAAAAGAGTCTACCTCCACTTCTATCAGAGTTAGTGTAAATACAACTAAACAAAAATGCAAGAGTCATCCCATCCTAACTCATTTTCCCCTATATAGTTATTAAAACCCAAACCCACTTTTGTTCTAACAGACATGGAACTATCAATTAATCTGAACAAGTTTTTGGAAGAGGTTCTCCCCTTTTCAATTTGTACTAAGTGATTATCAAGTTTTGTCTGTAGTTCTTCCTTAGCAGTCTCAGCAATAGCATTTATTCTTTCAGAATGTTTTAGCAGATTAGTTGTATTTTCTAGTTCAATAGACAACACCCTAATCTTGTCTTCAAGTGTCAACTGATTTTTCTGAAGAACTCTCTTTTGTTTTTCCAAAGTTTTAAGTGAGTTCTTATAAGCTTGAACTGTATAAAAATTCACTATTTGTACATTAGAGTTCATTATTCTAGCTTCGAAAGTTCATTATACTTATTATCACAACCAGAAAGGGCAGTTATGTACCTTCAGAAGTGACACCCATAAGAGCAAATTCCGACGCATCACCTGCAAGTACTGGCTTCCTTTGTATCAGCTCTAGTGATCAGTTGTAAAACCTGGCAGCACCTTCTTCAATTGCATCCTCAGTATCACAACCAGCAATCATACCAAACTCTTTAGGAGCAATAACTCCATCACTCTGACCATCATGCTCTGTCCAATCAACCAATGTATCAACAGTGATCAAGGCTTTGGAATCTTCTTCTTTCTTTCCAATCTCCTGAATCTTAAATGAGGAATATCTCTGCTTGTCATTTCCTCCATTTGCCCTGCATTTCTCGGCGAAAGTGCTCTTTAAGACACTTGTAACATCTGACCCTTCATCTTGTTGAACCTAGCAGATTCCTTCTTATCAAAATCAATCTTCCTTCCAGCTTTCTGCTCAAACTTGTGTACTCTAACATAAAGCATATCTATTTGCCATTTTAAGTCCATCTCCTCCAGATATAGTTTTTCTATCTGATCAAAATCTTCATAAGCCAGTTGTTGTTCTGGCTCAGTATCAGCAACAAAAGATTGAAGAAGATCTTCAATCACATTACTAGATCTGTGAGACCCAGTCTTAGAGTTTGATGGAACAGTGTAGGTAGATGAAGTATAGCTTGGACTATCTGCATATGACATCTTTTTGCTAGCACTGGTGTTACTAACAAATGCAGAATGGCTTGGACATGCAGATTGGCTTGAAGAAAAAGTAGAGTATCCTTTGATATCTACCTCAAGAGTCTTTAACTTGTAGTACAAATCATCAAAAGACAGAAGTTCAAGTCCACCTTTGGTTTTCAAGGTTAAAGCTACCTAAGACCATGATAAAGGCAAAGCTCTTAGAAACTTAAGATTAATATCTCATCACAGGCTTGCCTTGAGTTGGTTAAGCGACTCAATCTCTGCATCCCTGTCATATCCTTTATGCAATCCCTTCTGCTATCACTAATTCTTAACTCATGAAAATTCTTGCTTCAGCATAGACTTTTCTCATCTTCTAGATTCGGCATTCCACCAGAACCAAGCTTTGACTGCATTCCATATATCCCTACATCATCATATATAATGAAATCAGCCACATATCATTCATGAATAGACAGAAGCAAGGTAGTTCTAAGCCTTGATTCCCTCTAACAACAATGTGTTCATCTACAGCGTTAGGGGAAGAATAATGACCCTTCCATCACGATCTCCTCTAGTCCTCTTCAAGCTATTGCCATTTTGAATCACCTTCTAGATATTCATATCATTGTTTTTGGTGATCCAGTATTCCATTTTCATAGCCCATACCCTTCGAAACTCATTCCTTCTCAAATCAAGGAAACTTTTCCTTGTTGATTTGAGACAGTGATAATGATTTGAGGTTGAATGTATCGTTGTTGTTGAGGAATTGGTGGCTTCACTATGAACAAATACAACATCGCTTTTCATTGTCAGAATCCAAGCCATTTTAAAGGTGTAAGAGGTGTTTGGTTTGTGAGGTTTATAAGGATCTTAATTTAGGAATATTGTTCTAATGATGAGACTCTCAACAAGCATCTGATACACTTGTTGGATCCCACTCTAGATTTATATCTTTACAGCCTGTTAAGGATGGTGATAAACCTATGTAAATCACAAGCTATCACAAAGAACCTCTTGCTTAAGAAAGCTAATGTCTGTGCCGGAATAAAGACACATAAACAACTAATATGAGAACAACCAATAAAACAAAAAAGATCTTCTATGGATTTCTATTATTAACAAGAGAAAAATGTTTTTTTCTAGTTCTAATGCATTTCCTAAGAAGCCGTATGATTCTCATTATAGTAGAGATACACTAAACAGCATTACTAAAAACGCTTGAGATTGATATGCAAGAATATCTTCTTATTTACTCATAAGCATATCCTCACACTCTAACTAACTAGAAGACTTATCCATGAATAACTATTTGCCTCTACCAGAACTACCGAGGACTAAGTAAATTCTACATTAGGAACTAATATTAGCCTACATAGAACTAACAAGAATAATAACCTTACTAGCTGGAACTATCAATACCTGCCATTAAGGAACTACTACCAAACCAGTAGGGAACGTTACAATACCTACTAGTATAGAACTAAGTATTTACAAAATATTCCTAACAAAGGTCTTCAATCAACATTAATGTCTTCAATCCAACATTAATTGGTCTTTATTTAACTTCTCTGTTATCATTGACTAAAGCATTAATATTTAATAGTATAAGAAGACTTCAATTCCAACAATCTCTCCTTAAACTTGATATTCCTCTGGATTAATCATCAATTTTCTTCATTTATAAGCTTCTTAATCTCCAGGAGGAATGCTTCCAAACACTTCTTTACATCTTAAGTTGTTTTATGATTAATTTAAGAATCAAGGTAATATCTTTATCACTTCCAATATCATTCACACCTCAACATTAGTTATCATAGTTAGTAATCTGTAATCACTTAAAGCAGATTAATAGAAATCAAAGTTTAGTATTCATTGTTCTTCTTAATACTATTGTGTAGATTCCGCATATACAATAAGTATTCATAGTCAGTGTTTCTCTATAGTCAATCTGTATTTATACAAGTTGCTTATCACCCTAGAAGGGGCTGTTAAGGATCTGTTCATGTTTGGGACTCACAAGTGGTATCAGAGCCTGTGAGAAACTCTGAGTAAGAAGAACCAAAACCAAAACAAAGCTTTTATAAACCTTTACCTTAAACAATCACATCCATGGCAGGAGAAGATGATCAAAACATTAACAACCAACCACCAAATCCACCACCACCAACACAACAAGCCCCTCACACTGTTTCAACCATAAAACTCCCCATTCTGAAGAAAGGTGAATATGATATATGGGCCATGAAAATGGAACATTACTTGGCTCATACAGACTATCCTGTATGGGAGGTCATACAAAATGGAAATGGTCCTGTATCAATCTTCACAGATACACAAGGTCAAATCAAGATTCTGCCTCCTAAATCTGCTGAAGAAATTTTGGCAAGAGAAAGAGAAAGAAAAGCAAGGACCACCTTGCTTATGGCTCTTCCAGAAGATCATTTAGCAAGATTTCACAATATATCTGATGCTAAAGAAATGTGGGATGCCATTAAAACCAAATTTGGTGGAAATGCTGAGAATACAGGGTACAAAGGAAGAGATCAAAGAACAGGAAAGCAAGAACAGCCCAAAGCATTGTTAACTATTGATGCTGGTGTAATTGACTGGAGTGGACAAGCTGAGGAAGAAGAAGAAGATCATGCTTTGATGGCTTGCAACAGTTCAGGCTCAGACACAGAGGTAACTTCTTGTTCAAAAGAATGTAAAGAGTCTTATGCTAAACTTAAAAAAAACGTATGATAATAAAGAGCACAACTTAGTAATGCAAGCAAGAAATACAGAATATACTCTAGCATTAAAGAACGTTTGAAGCACAATTAGTTTGCACATTACCAATGTCAACTTTGGTTATGAGGAAAAGATAAGGTTATATGAAAAATAGACTTAGATGATAAAAAAATGTCCTTACATACCATAAGAAACTATTGGTTAGAAAGCGAAAAAGAAAAAGATAATTTAAAAAGCAAAGTAGAAAAATGGCACAACTACTTCTAAAAATCTTGGTACTGCAAAATACTCAGTATGAGTGCAAATGATAAATTTCGGCTTGGGTATGGGGATCACATGATATTGATGGCATCTGAGTTATGAAAATGAAAGTTTTTACAAAATGTTATTTAAGAATAAGGAAAGTGAATTTAGAAAATCATCCTTTGTTAAGAAAGTTTGTTACAACAGAAGGAATGCATGCTGTTCTCCCACCCATGACAGGGAATTACATGCCATCTGGACCTGATATTGAAATAGATTACTCAAAATTTACATATGGTCCAAAATAATCTCAAACTAGTGAATCTGAAACCCAAACCAGTGACGTTGATAACCAGTGTATCAGATTGTAGTGTTAAACACATAAATCTTTGCCTGAACTAACTGTCATGAACCCAAAGTAGTTAAGTCCAACCTAAAGGTTGTCCTGATGCTCCTAACATTGAGGAGTATGAATCAGATAGAGAAGATGATCATGTGTCCTCAACCTAACAGAAGACCATGAAAACACCTAGTTTTGGCTAATCCAGCAAGTAAAAAACTCACCTAGAGAAACTATTAATAATCAATTTACACCATTGTAAAAATCTTAAGTTGACTAAGAAAGGTTGGGATATGGGTTTACTACAAAGCCCTGTTTTGTATGTGGAAGTCTTAATCATCTTAACAAGAGATTGGAATTTTCATGAAAAAAAGGATGCTAACCAACGTTAGAACTAACAAACAGAAGGGTAGGGAATTTCAAAATGGAGAATAAACCAGTTTGGAACAATGTGCAAAGAATGAATCATCAAAACCAATTTGTTCCTATAACAGTACTAACTAGAACTAGCAAAATTCCAGTTAGTACTGCTAGAGCTAGCGGTACTAACAATGTTAATACTGCTAGACATAATTTTAACAGTCAGGCAGTACTAACTAATGCTGCCAGGAAAATTAGTACTGTTAAACCTTTTGTGAATAAAGTTAGACCAAAAACTATTTTTCGTAAAACTCATTCACCATTTAGAAGGCCTTTTAATAACACAACAACACTTAAAACCACTTTTACAAAGCAAAAAGTTAATACTGCTGGGGTTAATTCAGTTAGTGCTATTGGGCAAAATAGGGAAACTGTTGTTAAGACCTCAGCAGGTTGTAATTGGAGAACCAAAAGGTATTATTAGAATAGAGTCTCCAAATACAATAGTGGATTAATGACAAGGACAAATGTATATTTTAGAGACCCACAAGGCAGACTCAAGTCAGCAATGGCTTGGGTCCCCAAGAGAAACTAATACTATTAGTTATATATAGTTAGTGCTAGCAATAACAAATTTGAGTACTGTCAGTTTATAGTACTGTTAGTATGGGAGAAGTTAATCACAATTAGTTAAACTCAAACAGCAAGTATTATTACTGTGTGATTATTGGACAAAATTTAAGATTCTGTTTTCTTTGTCTGTTGAACTAACTTTTTGTAGGTAAAGAAAAGTCTTAAATGAATCTGTTATGAAATCCCTAGTTTTTAAGGATGAAGATTGAGATAAGATTGCCAACGTTGAATGAAGTCACCAATAATTAAGTTGTAGGTTCGTGATTGGGTTGTAAGATGCGTACTGTCTGTGTACTAATACTGCTAGCATTAAAAAGCAGTTGGTTAATACTGCTCGAGTTAAACATTAGTACTGCTCGTTTGGTATGTGGAGTTAGTGCTGCTATCAATAAGCAGTTACCTACAGCTAAGCTTTAAAGATTAATGCTGCTAGTTTTACCCGATATAAGTTAGAGTCTGAAGAAGACAGTACTATGGCATTAGAGTTGATCAGGTTTATCAAGAAGATACTTGCAGAGTTAGAACCTGAAGAATAAGATTGATGGGATTGAGAAGGGTTTGAGTGTTGGCTAACCACCACACAACAAATGGTCATCAGTTCACCATGCTTAACAGGCATAAGAACTGGCTAGTCCATAAGCAAACAGCTTGTGGTAAAGACTTCTCAAATCCATTTATGGTTGACAATTTACCAAAAATTGTAGGGTTCTCAACTCACCTTGCTTCATGGTTAAGAGTTGGCTAGTCCATGATCAAACAGTTCATGGTAAAGACTAATCAAATCTGTTGATAGCTGATAGTTTGCTAAAAACTATATGGTTTATCAATGCACCATGTTATGGCAATGAAGCATTGGCTAGTCCAAAAGCAAACGGTATTTGGTAAAGACAAATCAATTCCGTTGATGGTTGACAGTTTACCAAAAACTGTATGGTAATTAACTCACCATGTTTTTAAAATGAAGAGTTAACTATCCCAGAGCAAACGGCTACTGGTAAAGGAACATCAAATCCGTTAATGGCTGGTAGTTTGCCAAAAACTACAAAGCCAACTTAGTTGGATTGTTGCTGAAAAGATGTTGCTGTGTTGCTGAGAAGACAAAGTTGCTGCTGAAGAAGGATAGAGTTTAAAAGATCAAGAAATGATAAGAGTGTTTGGATACATCCTCTATGCGTTAAAGAAGTTGAAGAAACATGAAGTTAAAAGAGTTCAACATTCATGTTTAAGGGAGGATTGTTAGGATTTATGTTTTCCTAACTTAGTACCGACAGTACAAATAGTTAGTACTGATAGTTATAGTTAGTACCGACAGTACAAAATGTTAAGTACTGATCAAATAGTTAGTACTGATAGTAGAAAATAGTTAGTACCGTTTAAGAGATATGTATGAGATATTTTAGGAAAAGATATGTACGCGTTTTGTAAGCCTGTTAGGGTTTATCCTTGGTCTATAAAAGGATCCCTCTTGGCATAGTTAGATACACGACCTCAAGATATCTCATAGCAAAAATCATATCTCAATAGTTAGTAATCTGTAATCATTCAAAGCAGATTAATAGAAGTTATTATTTAGTTCTACATTGTTTTTCTTAGTACTTGTGTTAAGATTCCGCATTAACACATAGTATTCATAATCAGTGTTTCTACATAGTCAACTGTATTTATACATCTTGGCTATCATCCTTAATAGGCTGCAGAGATCTATTCAACAAGGGACTCACATTAGTTAAGTCTGTTTATGTAACAGAATAGTGATAATAGTTATCTTAGAGATATTTTAGGAGAGATCTTAGGAAAGGATATGC
>BQNB010056163.1:28370-38777 GCA_026074375.1 Tanacetum coccineum | reverse complement strand
AAAAGGGTCTTCTAAACCAAGTAAAAGAGAAACTTCAAAGACAGTGGAAGAAGAGAAGGTTAAAAAAGAAGATGTAAAACATGACCCAGTAAGATTGAAAATAAAGCTGTTGGAACAAGAAGAAAAACACTTGCAAGAAGAAGAGCAAGTGACAAACAAGTTGAAGACAACTCAAAGAGACAGAAGAAAGAAAAAGAATCTGATGACTTTGAACAAGAAAAAGAAGATTTAAGAATGTGGTTATCAGTTCTTAAAGATGAATAAGAATCTGTGACTCCAGAATTTCTATCTGTCAGATACCCTATAGTTAATTGGGAGTATCAGATGCATGGTCAAATGGAAATGAAAGATATGGAAGCATACACGTTAACAAGAGCAGATGGAACTGTAAGATTTCATGGAGGTACAGAGTCATTATTCAGAAGACTTAACAGAGATGAACTAAAGGTTTTATACAAATTGGTTCAAGAAAGATTTGAAGATCATTCTCTAGAAGAAAAGGAATTAATACTTTGGGGAGATTTGAGGATGATGTTTGATCCAGATAAGCAAGATAAGATATGGAAGAACCAAGAGAGTTGGAATGTACTAAGATGGAAATTATATGAAAACTCAGGAGTTCATTCAGTGTTTTTGATTGATACTCCTATAGAGATCAACATGCTTGTTAAGACAAAGTACCCACTTAAAAAGGAAATACCAGAGAAGATGATAAACTTGAAGCTGCAAGCTGAAGAAGAAAGCACCATGGCATTTGAGCTAATCAAGTTTACAAGATCACAGATTGAGAAGCAATAAAGTGTTTGAAAGAATCCTCAGCCATAGAAGAAGATCTAATCCAGAAGAAACTTAGGATTTGAGAGTAAATCATAAGTTTAGGGGAGGATTGTTGGGATTCTAAAGCTTCTACAAGTTAATACTGATGGCTCAAGATTAATACTGCTAGTGAAGACTTAATGCTGTTAATGAAAATTGAAGAAATAAGTCTAAGTCTTTAGTACTGCTAGCTTTATAGTTAGTACTGCCAGTAATAGTTAGTACTGTTAGTTAGTATTAGTATCGTTAGTATAAAATAGTTAGTATTGCTTATGAGATAGGCATGAGATATCTTAGGAAAGGATATGCATGATCTTTGTATGCGTTTTGTAAAGCCCATTAGGGTTTCCTTAGTCTATAAAAGGAACCCTAGGCATAGTTAGTAGATATAGTTCTAAATAGTTCTACACAGATCAACAGAGATCGATTAGCAATCATAGTTTTGTAATCTGTAACCTAGGCAGATTCAAGTTATAATATAAAGTTCTTTTATGATTCTTAATATATATATATATGAATTAGGAGAATGAATGGTTTAGAGAAAAACCAGTTGTTCGAATGTGGGGCTCGTTTTTTTTTAAATAATCATGTCAAAGGAAACATTATTAGACCGTTTCAGTGAAATCCATGTGTTAAAATTAATGAAGAATTCCTCACATAATACGCATGGGAGTATTTAACAGTGTTTTAAAACCTAGGTTGACTCGACCGGTTGAACTGTGAATCAGTTTGAACGTTCAAAAACTTATAATCTTCCATAATTATCTTCTTAATTATCTTCCGATCCCCTTCTCTTTCCAAAGAGTTTCACTTGTTCATTCTTCACTACTATACTATCCCATCCCAAGATAACAATCACGCAAGTATCTCAAATGAATATATAACTCAAAAGGTTTATAAAAACTTATGATTATGTTTGGCATAAGATTAAACATTGTGTCTTCCATAAAAAATCTCAAAGTCTCTTTTTTGTAAGGAACAATTGGTAAAATTTGATCTTAACCCATCTAATTAACATGTGGTTTAGCCCCCACGTTCATTTTAGACACATATTGCTTCTTACATCATCTCCTGATGGAGGACTCGGGTTTTCATGAAAGAGAAAGACATACCGAAAACTAGGTAAAAGTATAAATGAGGGGTACAATAGTCATTTAACTTTCATTTTCTGTGTACGATTAACTTTTTTATATCTAAGGAGATATCACGCCAGAAGTTACTAAGAAGTCTTCCTCCCTCATAGATCAAATTGCTCTAATCATGACCAAATAGCCAGACATTGATGAGATGATATGATGACCTCTACAACAACCTTAGGGGTCTACGAAGATGAGATGAAAAGGGTCTTCAAGGTCCACTTCTACTTCTCAAGACTTGTTCATTTTCTTTCATATAAGAACACTAGAGTACTAATGATTTTGTACTGACAGTGGAGATTTTGGGGTTAGTAATGGTGGAGGAATTAGTCAGTTTCATCTACCCAATGTGCTCTTATGTTTCGTGCTCTTTCTTTACAAACCAACACCAATCCTCACTTAAAAATGAGGATTTGCAGCAGATTGATCAAGATGACTTGGAAGAATTGGATATTAGATGGCAGGTGGCCATGTTGACTGTCAGGGTGAAGAGATTCATTTAGAAGACAGGAAGGAAACCTGGATTTCAAAGAAAAAAACGACTGTATAACTTGGAATCAAAATTGAGTGTCTATAACTGTCACAATAAAGGGCACTTGCTAGGGAATGCAGATCTGAAGAATAAGGGAAAAGATCTTATGGGATGACAAATGGCAAGAGCAATGCCTCCAACAAATAAATCTTCCTCATAGGCACTGGTGGTCTAGTTGGTTAGGAGATATGACTGGAGTTAACATGATTTGAATAGAACCAGTCAACTCTTGCTTTAATGGCAATCTCTGCTTCAAAGCTCATAAAGGTCTCTATGACAATGAGGTACACTAAAAATGTTCTAAACAATGTCTTGTATTTTTAAAATTTCTTCAAAAGTATTATGATAGTGAATGAGAAAAACATAGCAGAGCAAGAACTTGGAAATTCAGGGTTATGTGTTAGCTTATAAGTCATAGAATCTAGGATACTTGTACATGAATAGGAATGAATTGGCTTGGGAGTGAAAATATGAGTTTCAAAAACTATAGAGCTTAAATGCAGAGAATAAATTTAACAACCTAACCTGAAATTAGAGGAAAGGTTGTTAAGGAAAGGATGAGTTAAATTAACGATTAGAAAATGGGAAGAATCAATCCAAGAATCTTGATGAATTATCAACAGTCAAATGAGTGCTTAGAGATAAAACTGGTTTAGGATATGAACACACAATTAATTGAAATGGAGTAAACAATCTGAAATCTGATAGTGAGATTAGTTTGAGTGTTTTTGATGTCAGATCAAGTGATGAAGAGAACACGCCAGCAAATGATAGGTTCTCTAAAGCAGTTGGGTTTCATGTTGTTCCCCCTCCTATAACAGGGAACTTCTTAATTTGCAGGTTTAGATGAATATGCCATTAGGAAGAAAATAATTAAGTAAAAAACAACTGATCTTAATACTAAAATAAGTGAGAAATGTGGTTATACAATTAATAGCAAATACTCAAAAACCTAAGACATGTCTATTGTCTCAAGTTATAGAGATAAAGTTATCAATGAGGATTGTAACTCAGATGTTGAGGATGATGTGTTGAAGTGCCAACAGTTTTTGTTCTGTTAGACTAATGAGACTCAAACAGTTAAAACTAGAATTGATAAAATTGGGTGTCAAAACTTCTACAAAACTCAAGGAATTGGTTTTAAGAAATATAAAAGCTGAATGTTTTGTCTGTAAAAGGTAGTTGACCATTTGATCAAATATTGTAATTTTCATGACAAACAAGAGTCAAGAAATACCTAAGCTTGTTAAAACTGTGGTTACTAATACTGCGTCCATAGTGTGGACACAACCAGTTTGTATAATACTAAAAGGTTATTCATCAAAAAATTTCAAAAATACCTCATCTTGTGAAAGACTTTTGTTCTACCATTGGGTAGTACTAACAAGAACAGATTTGATTACTCCTATTAAGCAAAATGAGAAAAGAGCAGTTCACAAAGTTAGTACTGCTAGGCCAGTTAGTACTGATAGGCATGTTAGTATTGTTAGACCATTTGCTCCAAAAATAGCACAAACTAGTGGTGCTATTAGACCCATTTACTAAAATGGACAATGTAAGACAAAGTGGCTCATATTTTACCTATCTAGGGGTCTTTACTACACAAACCAGCTTTTAGACCCAAAGACTTTATAAACAAGGATGTTATACCTTTGGGGTTCCAAAATATGATAATGCTGAGACAGTAGCAGTAGTTAATACTGGTAAGGGTAAGATGGATACTGACCTTAAAAAGTCAAGGTGGGTTTGGAGGCCTAAGGGAAATTACTTGGATCATGTGTCCAAAGATAGTAGATCATTCATACTCCAAAAGGTTGAGTATGTTGACCCAAAATAGCGTCCTTTTTACTGAGTCTGAATGCCTTATCCTGTCTCCTAGCTTTAAGCTTCTTGATGAAAGTCAAGTTGTACTTAGAGCTCATTGAAACGGATGATTTTGTTCAGCTTGAACTTAACAGAACTTGTTCCCTCTGGTGGTATCAACTTTGTTTAATATGAAATGCAACAGCAGATGAGTCTATATTATGGCACAGGAGTTAAGTCATGTGAATTTCAAAAAATATAAACAAACTTGGTTAAAGGTCACCTAGTTAGAGGTTTACTCAAAAGTTTTTGTGATATGACCACACTTGTTTTGCTGCAAGAAGGGTAAGGCATCACAAGCTTCCTGTAAGGCTAGTTAGAAAGAATCATCAGAACGCCCCTAGAATTACTTCTATGGACTTATTGGGACCTGTCTCTAAAGAAAGTCTTACAATGAAAAGGTACTATTTGGTTATGACTGATGATGTCTGCAGATTTAGTTGGGTTTTTTTCTTTTGCTACAGGATGTAAACATCTGAAATCCTTTTTTATTTTATCATCGGATTGAAAACCAATTGAATCATATGTTTAAATCATTAGATGTGATAATGGGGAAAGGTTTATGAAACCATGCTATGACATGAATTATGTGCTAAGAAGGAATAAAATAGGGGAGTTTTAGTTGGCTAGAACTCCTCTACTGATTGGTGTTACCTAGGAAAAACAGGACCCTTTTTGAGGCAGCAGATCTTGTTAGCTGACTCACTGTACCTATCCCATTTGGGGGCAAAAGGCAGTAAATTCTGCCTGCTATGTATTGATAGGTATTAGTGTACATACCTTATAATAAGGACTACTATGAACTATTAACTATGTATCTTTCCTCTTGTATTAGTCTTATGATGACTTTGGGGTTCCACTTGACACATTTTAAACACCTTAGATTCCTTAGGCAAATTTGTGGAAATCTGATGAAGGTTATTTGCTTGGATACTCTACCACTAGTAAAGCCTTTAGAGTATACAACAAAATGACAAAAAGGGTAGAAGAGAATCTACATATTGATTTTCTTGAAGATCAACCAAATGTGGCAGGAACTGGTCCTAATTAGATGTTTGATCTTGATTTTCTCACCAATTCAATTGAATTATTATTCTGTTGTGTAGTAAATTGAGTTATTTGGATGCTGGTACATAAGATTCTTATGTTGCAGGTTCATCAGGAATAAGGATAAAAGGACACACATACTCAAGAATAGATACTGCTTTACTACAACCTCATTGATAAGGATTTCCAGTACAAGTGTTGCTCCAGCCTTCACATGAAAAACCTTCTGAAGAGTTTCCTAAAGACAATGTTGTACAAGAATCAGTAGATGTTGCTTTAAGGAGGACACCATCAGATGACAATATTGAAGTAACAGGTCTTGAATGATGAACTTGAGAAGATGATTGCTCAAGAAGTGAGTTGCTAAAGCTCTGGATGATGCCATACGATAAGCTTTTGAAGAAGAAAAGAGGAATATTGCATCTTAAAAGAGGGAAGCTCAAACTACCAGTATTACCAAACTTAGTACTGGTAGGTTATCTATTAGTACTGCTACCATGCCATATGTTAGTGCTGCTAGTACTCCCACAGGTGCAAATGCTGGTGAATCATCATTTGTTTATCTTGGAGGAAAAATACCTATTGATGCATCTACTCTCCCTAATGCTGATTTACCTATTGATCCAAATATGCCTGATTTGGAAGATGATTCTGATGCATTTTCAAGTGATGGCATATTCAATGGAGCCTATGATGATGAGAATGTAGGTGCAGTGGCTGATTTCAACAATATGGATGACACCATTAATGTCAGTCCTATTCCTATACTCAGAATTTATAAGAATCATCTAAAATCTCAAATTCTAGGAGATCCTATGTCAGCAGTTCAAACAAGAGGAAAGATTCAAACTGTCTTCAGCACAAACAAGCATTGGATGTAGGGGCTTTAACCCCAATAAAATTCTCCAACAGAATAGAACTATTCACAACTTTTGTTAGCATGCTTTCTCTCCTAAGAAGAACCCAAGAACATATCACAAGCCTTACAAGATGAAAGCTGGGTTAAAGCATTGCAAATGTTCCACCTCAAGTCCATCTCTTCTAGATCATCTGGATGGATTTATTGTAGATCTTCATTATCAAGCTGTGGAATACTTGGTTGGCTAGCAAAGAAGGAATTAAATCATTGCATCACTTAAAATTTTCAAAACAGGTGTTGAGCTTCAACTGCACCCTGGGTGCTAGCTGTGATTAACACCCTGCAGCAGTCATTAATTGCTCTAGTTCGCATGTTAGGACTGCATAGAGGACAGAAAGGCTACATGTGTGTTATATGAGTTTGTGGTGATCTAAGACTGTCCCTTATACTCTGATTCATAACATTTAGGTTTGTGAAGAGGTCATCCAAACTCAATGTCTTAATCTCTGGTTTTGTAACTCCACACAATAGTATGCATAGTCCATTCTTATGACAAACTTCTCAAGAATTTCTGATTGATGTATTCTTGAGGGATAGCTTCACCATGCATTCTCTAGTTGATAATTAGCTTTAAAGCTTTTTTTAGGGTTTGCTCAATCACTTTTGTGCTGGAATGACAGACTGTAAGTTTTCATATTGTTGCTACAGAAGATTTTTCGGGTTTTCATGTGAGCTTGTATTACCTCAAATCTGTTCTCAATTGCTGCATCAGTGTCTTAGCATCCTTGTATGCTTCAGATTGTGAACTTTAATTAATTGCTCATTAGGTAAGTCCCATCAACAAAGTGCTTCTTGCCTTCACTATGCCCTCTTTGTGCCTTCTCTTTCATTCACGCTATAGGAGGGATACTGTCTCCGTACCATCAATAATTTTTGTTACTATGGGTGCATTACCATTTTATATGATCTCTCGTAGAGTGTAATCAATGCACTATAGGTACTGCTCCATCCTCATCTTCCATAGATCATACTCACTAGGTTGGAGTATGGGTAGCTTAATGGTTTGAGTAGATGGTATACATTTCATCTTGAAAAAGTAGATCTTTTGTGTGTTAAAAAGTATTTCTTATTCTCAAAGCTTTCACCAAGCTTCTGATACACTTGTTGATCCATTGAATAGATCTTTGCTTAGCTTGTATATGGCTGAGTTGTATTGAATAAATCAAGAAACATACTAGGATAGAAAATTTGGTTATGGAATTTCAAAGACTATTCGGAATCTAGTCAATGATACTAAGAAGCATTTCAATGAAACAGTAATGAATAAGGTCAATAACAAACAGTTTAGTAAAATTTCAGCCTCAATATAATACGAACAATCTTAATAGTGTTAGGGTTTACCGAACCTTGAAGCTAATCGACTTAGGTTAAACTATGATGAGAGATGTATGAGATATGTATGAGATATATATGAGATATATCTAACCTAATAC
Organism: Tanacetum coccineum; assembly: GCA_026074375.1. NCBI lineage: Eukaryota > Viridiplantae > Streptophyta > Magnoliopsida > Asterales > Asteraceae > Tanacetum > Tanacetum coccineum. Next base: position 31,031 of record BQNB010056163.1, on the reverse strand, counting down.
CCTAGGACATCCTTTTATACACCAAGGAGTCCTACTGGGATTACAATATTTTCCTAAGTTATCATGATCTTCTAAACAAATAACTTATACGTATCTTTTACAAAAATATCTCATACATATCACACAAGCAATCTTTATCTTTTCTCTGAGCAGTCTTTATCCTTTCAGCAGTTGTAATCTTTTATACCAGCAGCATTAACTTTCAACACCAACAATAGTAACTTTTGTACCAGCAACACTAACTGTGTACAAGCAACAATAACTACTTAGAAAGTTTTCTTCAATCTTCATCAGCAGTACAAAGTTACACTAGCGTAAGTACTTAATTCTACTCTTAGCAGTACTAACATTTACTAGCAATTGTAACTAGCAATAGTTTTTATACACTGTGACTTTCTTCTTGATTATTCTTCTACTGCTAGTTTGTTTTTTGGCACGTTCAAAGTCAGATTCTTCAGACACATCAACATCTACCTCAGAAGTATCTGCAGTCTCCTTCCTTTGTGAACCTTTACCTCTGCTCTTTTAGGGAGGAATTTGACCAGTGTAATATTTAATGAACATCTGATAAGACTCTGATTGCTTAATCCCTTCAGTCAGCATAGTCTAAAGAATGGGAAGTCAATATTCTAAAAAGTCTTCGCATTTCGTTCAAACTTCAATCTGCTTACAACATCGTCATCTTTGATTGTGTGGGTGTGTAAGCATTGTAGCTTGGTAAGGGATTGGTGTTTGGAGAGGAAGTGATTGATAATGATTTTGGTGAACCTGAGGTAAGGCATGTTTTTACGTCTGCCTTTCTACAACTGTCTGTAGTCAATCTGGAATTCAAAGTCTTCCCAAATCAATTCAGGGTAGTTAACATTTTCCATGTAGAACATTCCCCAAAGGATGTTAGTCTTGGATTTCCTCAATCTGTCATTGCTTGCAGCTTTTTCGGAAAGACACTTGTTGATAATAGCAGCTAGAGTTCTCCATGGTTGACGCATATGGTCCACATACATGCAGGGATGCTTGTATAGTAGACCTTTTTATCTAAGATCAATGAGAAAGGCAAGAGTAGTCTCATCATCTGGAACTTCAGCAAAGTCTACTACTTGAACTCTTGGACATATATCAAGAATCTTCCGAAACACTCCAGTATCTACCAAGCACTTCTTATTAGCAAGAACAAACTCATAAGAGTTTGTGCCTGAGACCTTCTTGATAGTGTACCAAAACTGTTGCATAAAGATTTCAGGGACTTCAGCAGAGATAGTAAAAGCCTTGTAGCAGGTAGAGTTCTTGATGACATCTATCATAACTTGAAAAGTCTCTTCCTTCTATGGCACAATAGTCTCCAGTCTGACATTGATGGTACTGATCTTGACTCTTTCTTTAGTAGGAATCCACTTTTCATCACGAGCATTAACTTGACGAATTGTTCTTGATTCATGATTCTGCTTAAGAATTAACCAATACAGTTCATATATACAACAAATATATTTTACTGATTAAATTGATTATCCTTGATGATTTGATTGATTGAAGACTGTGATTAGGTTTCATGCAATTATAACCGTATTAATGCACTATTTGAGTTAAGTCAACTAAGGTCAATGGTCAAAGTCAACTGACTAAGTCAACCTGACATGTTAAATATAACCTAGAACAAACTTTCAATTAGAATTTAATTATCACATAAACAATCATGCCAAAAGATGTATTATGACATAGTAGTCCAGTTTTACAAAAATTTTAAAAAATTTGGGCAGAGTTTCTTTTCATAGAAATGACATAAATCGCACGGTTTATTAAACCTGTCATATTTCGCACAGATTGAACATGTTTTTCACAGAATAATACAAACATATTTCGCACACGATGAACCAAACATATATCTCATAGAAATGGCACTACATGTTTCGCACACAAGTGTCCTAACATATTTCGCACCATTCAAGCTGACATGTTTCGCACAAGGTTAACAAACATGTTTCGCATGCTTCAAAAATTCCTAATTCAAATTTTATCAACCATAAACCATCAAGATTCAATTTCCTAACATCTCAAATCAAGAAGGTTCATCACAGAATCAATACCAATAAATTTTAAACCACCTTTTAAGCATGATAAGAAAATTCAAGCATAGTTAAGGAAGGACATATTTCAAATGGAACAATAGACATCTAGGAGGGATATAACATGACTTAAGGGACACTTAACAGATCACTAACACACACATAACATTTCAAATGAGCAAACTTATATCCATTTTAGAATTCACACACCTAGGAGACTATTTTCCAAGCAAAAGAGATATCCTAAGCGGCAAACACAATTTCCAAGGGCTCAAAAATGCTATATAGATGCTAATTAACACAAACCTATAAATAATTACACAAACACTACATGTTTTGCACCATTCATCTCAAGAAAATTAACCTAACACTCAAATGGTTAGGAGATACCCAAACCTGTTTCAGTCGAGTGATCTTGGCATCCAAACAAGCGAAACCCAATATCAACTTTTATTTTATGAACCCTAAATTGATTACTATTGATTTTCAAATGCAAACAGGAGATTTAATCTAATTCTTCTTACCAAAGTAATGTTAAAGGGATTATAAACGTATTAGGAAGTTCCTTGAGTCTTGAAAATGAGTTTTGATTTTAGTCTTT
>BQNB010056163.1:0-26385 GCA_026074375.1 Tanacetum coccineum | reverse complement strand
CTAGTATTAACGGGAAAAGTTATATCTTAGTGATAGTCGACGATTACTCAAGATTTACCTGGGTTAGATTTTTGAAGACAAAAGATAAAGCTCATGCGACCATTATCAAATGTATTAAAAACATACAAGTTCATTTGAATGCCACAGTCTAGAATGTTTGAACAGATAATGGAACCGAATTTGTCAATCAGACACTTGGTGAATGGTATGAAAATGTTGGCATCACACATCAAACTTTTATAGCTCGCACTCCTCAGCAGAACGGTGTTGTCAAAAGGCAAAATTTGACTCTTGTTGAAGCCTCTCAAACAATGCTGATATTTTCTAAAGCTTTATTATTTCTTTGAGCCGAAGCTATCAATACAGCTTGTTATACCCAAAACCATTCTTTAATTCATCACCGATACAACAAAACTCCATACGAGCTTATGCAAGACAAGAAACTAGACTTATCATTCCTTCATGTCTTTGGTTCACTATGTTATCCTACCAATGACCATGAGGATCTGGGTAAATTTGATACAAAAGCAGACATTAGGATTTTTGTTGGTTACGCGCCTACAAAGAAAGCGTTCAGAATCTACAACAGAAGGACCAAATAATTTCAAAAATGATTCATGTAACGTTCGATGAGCTAATAGCAATGGCTTTTGAACAATTCAGTTTAGGACTCGGGCTTTATTATATGACTCATGCTACATCCAGTATAGGACTCAATTCAAATCCTGTTTCTCAACAACCTTGCTTGCCACCAATAAGAGATGATTGGGATCGATTGTTTCAACCAATGTTCGATGAACACTTTAACCCTCCAACAATAGCTGTCTCTCCAGTTCAAGAAGTTGTTGCTCTTAGAGCTAAAGTATTAGCTGATTCCCCTGTGTCAACGTCTATTGACCAGGATGCTCCATCAACAAGTATTCCCTCATCACAAAAACATGAGCATTCTCTAATCATTTCTCAAGGTTTTGAAGAATCACTAAAAACACCAACATTTCATGATGATCTACTTAATGAATCTCCTCAGGAAGACTCAACTTCTTAAGGATCATCATCTAATGTGAGACAAATCCACACTCAACTTGAACACCTTGGTAGATGGACTAAGGATCATCCTATATCAATCGTGATCAGTGATCCTTCTCCCTCTGTATCTATACGGAAGCAACTTGAAACTGATTCCATGTGGTGTTATTTTAATGCTTTCCTAACTTTAGTAATACCAAAGAACTTCAAACAAGCAATGACCGAACCGTCATGGATCGATGCAATACAAGAAGAAATTTATGAATTTGAAGACTTGAAGTTTAGGAATTGGTGCCGTGTCCAGATAAAGTCTTCTTGATCAAACTCAAATTGATTTATAAGGTCAAAACAGATGAATCTGGTAGGGTACTAAAGAATATGGCTCGACTAGTTGCTCAAGGATTCAGACAAGAAGAGGGTATCGATTTCGAGGAATCATTTGCACCGGTTGCTAGAATAGAGGCCATTCATATCTTCGTAGCAAATGCCGCTCACAAGAATATGACAATCTACCAAATGGATGTCAAAATGGCTTTCTTGAATGGCGAGCTCAAAGAAGAGGTCTACGTTTCTTAACCAGAAGGATTTGTTGACTAGGACAACCCATCGCATGTGTACAAGCTCAAAAAGGCTCTTTACGGTCTAAAACAAGCACCACGTGCATGGTACGATATGCTGTCAAGCTTCCTTATCTCTCAACAATTCTCTAAAGGTGCAGTTGATCCAACACTCTTCACACGGCATGCTGGAAACGAGTTATTACTGGTACAAATTTATGTTGACGATATAATATTTGCATCCACTAATACTGCCATGTGTAATGAGTTTGCTAATCAGATGAACACTAAGTTCAAGATGTCAATGATGGGGCAAATTTCATTCTTTTTAGGATTACAAATTTCTCAAAGTCCCAAAGGCATCTTTATAAACCAATCTAAATATGCTTTGGAAATCGTTAAAAAATATGGTTTAAATTCTATTGATTCTGTAGACACACCCATGATTGAAAACAAGAAACTGGATAAAGATCTACAGGGGAAACAAGTTGATGCTACATTTTACCGTGGCATGATTGGATCCTTAATGTATCTTATAGCCAGTAGACCTGACCTTAACTATGCTGTCTGCTTATGTGCCCGGTATCAGGCTAAGCCTACCGAAAAGCACTTACAAGTGGTGAAACGGATCTTTTGATACCTTAACGGAACCATTAACATGGGACTTTGATACTCGAAGGATACCGATATGTCACTCACAGCTTATGCAGATGTCGATCATGCGGGGTGTCAAGACACTAAACGTAGTACATCGGGAAGCGCTCAGTTCTTAGGTGATAAACTTGTTAGCTGGTCATCCAAGAAGTAAAAGAGCACTGCCATATCAAGTACAGAGGCTGAATATATTGCCTTATCTGGGTGTTGCTCACAAATCCTTTGGATGCGTTCATAGCTAACAGATTATGACTTTCAATTCAATAAGATCAATCTGTACTGCAATAATAAGAGTGCGATTGCTTTATGCTGCAATAATGTTCAACATTCAAGAGAAAAGTACATCGATATTCGCTACCATTTCATAAAGGAGCAAGTGGAAAAAGGAATCGTGGAATTATACTTTGTCCGGACTGAATACCAACTCGCTGACATCTTCACCAAACCCTTACCAAGAGAAAGATTCAACTTCTTGATCGAAAAGCTCGGTATGAGAAGCATGTCTTCGGAAGCGTTGAAACGTCTGGCAGAGGAAACGAATGAGTGATGGTGGTAACTCATATCCTGTATATATGTATATATGAAAACATAAAAAAAACCCAAAAAGATTTTCCTTTTATAAAAATTTTCAAAAACAAAAAAATTAAAAAATCTAAAATATATATAAAAATTTGTATCTCTGGCATGTCTTCTGAAAATCAATAACATTTACGGCCTTAGAAATGTCATTTAATAATGATACGAGGCTGTAAATGAAGTTCGAACAGAAGTTCAAAAGCTTTTAAAACATGCCAAAAATGGCTTGCTATTATTTTAGATAGCAACCCAGTCGTCATTTTCAAGGCAAGTATGTAGTCAAAAAGACAACTTGCTCATAACGGGATTTAATTTTCTCAGGAATGAATTACTTTATATTCATTCAAAGGCTTGTGATTACTTTGCATCACAACCCGTGCTTCCTATATTCCATAAGTGTACATGTTAGTGCGCTTATGTGTCAAAATAAGAGAAATCTTATTTTTATTGGTAAAAAGTTGTCTTCACAATGAATCAATGTTGTCAGTAATAACAAAAAAGATTTTCAAAGACAATTCTGTTAGGAATTCAATTTACGTGACGACATTTATGGAATTACCATTGTTTACCATATCACCACATATAGGGACTAGTATAGTCAATATAGGATTCTTATGTAATGTGTGGTGGTATAAATACCCCTCTATGACTTCCATAGAGGGGTTGAGTCTTTTGTATCTTCCACATTTTATCAAGTTTACTTTATCTCTCTACTCTCTCTTACTAAAATGGCTATCATGTGGTTTGACTTACCAAGACCACCGGATCATAGTTTTCATGGTTTTTTTAACAGGTATCGAGAGCCATGGTTACACTCTTAGGTCGGGTTTATCATGTGTCCGGTTGGTCTTGTTTTTGTTATCTCAAATCTGTCTCGGTTTCAAATCTGTCACCTTTTATCAACGTTTGTCACAAGTTCTCATTTTTAAATGGGTATGTTATCTGGTCTCAAATCTGTTTCAACTGTCCTACGTTCCAACACCATAAGCCATATATTCAAAAGTCTCATGCCTCTAGATCTATTTCTACCATTACAGGCCAAAAGCGTACTACTTTTTAGTATTTTTAGGACTCGCAACATATGTTAATATGTCTTTTAAGTCACAACAGTATTTGTTTTTGAAAGAACAACAGTTTCTGGCTTATTTTTTAAGCATAATTTCTGGGCTTATTTTCGTCTCAAACTGCTTATTTTTAAGCTTATTTTCTGGTTTCAACAAGACAATTAGTGAAGATGGAAAAAGGACAACAAAAGCAAGGAATATGGTACAACCCGAATTCGCAGATCCGAATTGGAAACTTCTTCCGTAACCGAATTCATAGATCTGAATTGGCAACTTCTTTAGTAACCGAATTCGCAGATCCGAATTAGCAACTTCTTTAGTACCCGAATTCGCAGTTTAATAGTGTTGTCCGAATTCTCAGTTACTTGTGTCAACCGAATTCGCAGGTCCGAATTCGCAGCCTACCAGACCCAACCGAGTCAACTCGGTATTTACCGAGTTGACCCGGGTCAACTCACTGAGTCAGAACAAAAAGGTAGAAGGAAGAGATGACAAACTCAATTCTAAACCATAACAACAATAGCCAACATCGACAACCTCAACATCATTTACAACAGCCACCATCACAGCCTCAATAAACACCAATAAATCCATCATCTAAACCTAATAACCCTTCGTCACATCAAATCAACAAATCGAACCACAAGTCTATCCTAAACCCATCGTCACAACAAATCCAATCAATATATCCAATCTCACCGTCACAACTTCTCCACAAACAACATCAAGATACGAATCAATACAACAATAAAACTAATCTCATATTCGTGTTTGGTGATTAAGCAAAATCTTTTAAGATTTTACATAATTTCATCATAGATTTGTAAGATCAGAACATTTCTTTTAATATTCGAATATAAAGAATAACTTATAACAATTGGGTTATTGTTATTTCTTTGTTTCGATTACAAGACACAAAAACACAAAAACCATGACACCTACCTGAGACCATCAATGATCTTGAAGCCATAATCGTCTTACTGTTCTCGAATGAAGAAAAAGAAAAAGAAAGGTCTGTGTCAATTTGGTTTGGTTTGACTATATGAATCATGATTGTTGATGGATATACAAAGAGAGTGGTATGGATCAGTTTGGTGTTTCTTTTTAATGGGATAGATCTGAATTTGGTGGAAGATAAGATAGAGAAGTAACAGCTATAGTATGTGTGAGAGTTTAGGGTTGTCTAAATGAGTTAACAACTCCTTATATCCTTATTTTTAAGGTAATTGATTTTGGGCTGCCGTATGATGCTTTGATCAAACTTGGGCCACTCACTTAAATTAATCGAAATATAAAGCCTAGATGGACATAATATTTAAGGTTTAGAGTGGCAAAGTGACTATTTTTAAGTGACAAGACCGTGATCAAGTTGGATAAAGAATCATGAAACTTAAAGGCTAGATTTGGAATTAATTTTTTGTGACTACAGAGGTGATCGGGTATAACTTATTTGAGATTAAAGTGGCATTTTACGAAGGTGTGAACTTATTTTATCTTGAAGTCGAAATTTAGTCATTCATAGTTGGTTGAATGCATGATATTCAATGATAACTTGCTCGGGCTTAAGAATTTGGATGAAATCTTGGATTATCTAGTTTTCAGCAGTCGGGGTGGTTGGTTGAAGACCTGGATAACTATCACTTAAAGGAGATACGTTGTAGTTCTCAGTGTCATACGCTAAGTCGTTGTGGATAATCGTAAAGGGTGATGAATGTCTCATACTTTGCTTGGTAAGTATTGAGTTTCTCTACACTATTCTTCCAACAATAGTGCAAGCTTAAGTCATAAGAACAGGAAATTCTACTTCAGTTTCAAGTTTGGTATATCTGGTTTACTTCATTAGTGGTTACTTCAAATAGCCCACAAAACGGTTGGTAAAATGATAGCCAGAGAGAGGTTATGAGTTGAGATTTGATCAGCAATTGATTCTCACGAGATAGATCTGAGCTAATTTATTCTTTACACAAGTACTGAAGTAAATGTGCGTCTAAGGTTTTGCTGATTCTGACGTGTCAAAACCAGCAAGGTGGAAGGAGTAGATACACCCTTGAGTCTTTGCCTTTCTTTTTTTCTTGAAAGCTTTAATAAGTCATATTTCTTGAAAATCTTTTAGTTAGGCAATGCCGAGAAGACTAATGTCATAACCGCAGAGAAAATCAGAGCTTTAATTTATGGCTTTTGGGTGCATTTCTTCAGACACATGAGGGAAGTGATATCTTAAGAACTTTAGTATGCATTATTTAAATTTCCAGGGGGAAGTGTTATGAGAAGAATTATTCAAGCGTGAGAAGTTTCGTTGCTGATCCTGTTAATGCTTACCCCGAACGATCAATCACTAAGCTTATTCTTAAAGGAGCAGTAATATTTGATGTGGTATCCTACCAATTCCGCTGTGCACTTAATTATTCTAAGCTTGTGAGAAAGCTTTAAAACTGCTCAAGAGAGGATTGCTAATTTGAGGGGAAGCTTTGAAAGCTTCTAAATAAAAATTATGTGGCATGAATTAGGGGGAAGCTAATTCATTGCTAGTTTAGGGGGAAGCTTTGAAAGCTTCTAAATAAAAATTATGTGGCATGAATTAGGGGGAAGCTAATTCAAAAGCTTCTCCTTAACCAGAAGTGTATGAGTTACTTAGTTCGTGCCTATTACAGTATTTCTCCTACAAGGTACTACAAAGATGATTCATGTTGGAGTGCAGACTTGAAGTCAAACACCACATAAGACGTCATCAGCATTGGAAGCTTCATGGAAGTTCTTGTTCTTAATCATTATGTAATTGTTAGGAAAATATTATAAGTAATTTCGTACATCGTCCCGTGGGGGAAGATTGTTAGGAATTCACTTTATGTGACAACATTTACGGAATTACCATTGTTTACCATATCACCATACACAGGGACTAGTATAGTCAATATAGGATTCTTATGTAATATGTGGTGGTATAAATACCCCTCTATGGCTTCCATAGAGGGGTTGAGTCTTTTGTATCTTCCACATTTTATCAAGTTTACTTTATCTCTCTACTATCTCTCTTACTAAAATGGCTATCATGTAGTTTGACTCATCAAGACCACCGAATAATAGTTTTCGTGGTTTTTTCAAATTCGACCACTCAAACAATGATAACAGCTCTTTAAATAGAAAACAGGTCATTATTTGAGGGGGAGAAATTTTCATCAAATAATCTTTTAAAACGGTCTTTCAAATTAAGTCACAGAATAAACGGATAAAGTTTTTGATAATGACGGATCACAATTTCAAGAAGAGTTAACTTATATTAACTATAAGAGCTTTAGATGTCATTTATTTCGCAACTTTAGGGACTTATTTGCAATTTAAGACTTAGTTGATTCTCACGGAATAGATTTAAGCTTAACAATTCTTCGAACTCAATCTCAAGTATATGTGCATACTAGGTTTTGCTAATTTTGAGGTATCAAAACCAGCAAGGGGGGAGGAATAGATATACAAGAAAGATAATGAGTACACGTGATAGAATTCATACCCTATTCTCACTTTAGGTCATTCTGGGAAGACAAATCTCATAACCGCAGAGAAAATCAGTGTCTTAACTTGTTACTTTCGGGTGCTCTATTTCATCCACATGGGGGATGAGATATCTTGTTATTTTTTAATATGCATCATTTAAGTTCCTGGGGGGAAGTGTTAGGAGAATAATTATTTAAAATGTGAGAAGAGCTCTTTCTGATTCAATTAATGTCTTACCCAATCAGTTAATCACAAAGCTTATTTTTAAAAGGAGTAGAATTAGTTGACAAAAGAGGTACATATAGGTTTCATAAGTATGATGATTCCTTAAGTTAGTCAGTATTCTGTAGAAAGAAATGAGTACATTTGGGACTTAGTTGACTTAGGTGTTATCATTTCGACTACTTAGAGGGAATAATTGTGACATACGGGACTTAGTTGACTTTGGTGTTTTAATTTATATCATCACTGTTGTGTAAGGAGAAACACAGACATCCAGGACTTAATTGACTTTGGTGTTACTGTTTTGAATTAATTGTGTACTTCGGATATTTGAGCTTTTTACATCAAGACTGCTTGAGGCGGCTTACAAGAAAGTTTTAAATCTATTTAAGAAAGGATTGTTGATTTAGGGGGAAGCTAAGACAACTTCTTAAGAGTGACTACGGGGAAGACCTACGGCTACTACAAAGAACCATATGATTCTCTCATATGATGTTCTCATCATTCAGGTCAAACCTCGTACATAATAATCTTGTGAATATATAAATGTGTAGTGTAGACTTTAAATATTAGGCATATATAGTGTTTGAGTATGAATTTTCAAGAATTTCTTAGTAAATTCAAAAATTTTCAAATTAACATACTCAAGCACCATATAATACCCTTATAATTTGAGGGGGAGCATTAAAAATGTTCCTAATACGGCTTGTTAATAATTGGACATTTTTCCCCCGAAAGCAATTATATTTGAATCATTTGATATCCAAAATATCAAGAGATTTAATATTTTTGATAAGGGGAGAAAATGTGATTAAAATATACAACTAAATATGTGATTTTCAAGATCTCAATTGTACGCTTTCCCATATATGTGCTAAACTATTTCGATTAATCGATGCACATATGAAGGGGGATCAAATGGTTATATGATGGGCTGAAATGTGGAAGTACCAAAGATCGACCATTTAAATTACCGTATTGGAGTTATAAGGTGGTTAAGTTTAGGTATCCATTCCCATGATCCAGCCAGAACCGAAGGGATCTACCCAGGGATATTCCACTAGATAGTGTAGTAGTCCTTAAGTATGATAAAAGGAGTAAAAGTGAGATTAAGGGAAAAGTGCCGACTGAGATGGAGCTAGTACTGGAACAAACCCAACAAGGTACTAGTTATGAAGTCTCGGTAAGCGCTGAAGGGTTAGTGTAGAAGTCCTTAGGTATGATAAAAAAGAGAGTAAAAGTGAAAATAAAGGAATAGTGCCGACTAAGATTGAGCTAGTACTGAAACAAACCCAACAAGCACTACAAGAAAAAGGGGTAATTTAGAGGGGCGAAAACCGTGCCAAATACTAAAAAAATTGTATGAGGGTGCCAAATACATTTGGGTCGGTGTGATGTTGTGCCAAATAGTATTTGGCACGGGCTTTGGGACAGTTTTGCTTTTGCGTGCCATGAGTTGGTATTTGGCACCGTTAATAATTTTACAGTTCCAAATGCGCATTCGACACACATTTTTTTCTTGTGCCGAATGCTTATTCGGTACCACACCATCCCCGTGCCTAAATTATTTGTCACAAATTAATTTTTCGTGCCAAATTAATTATTCGGTACCACACCATCCCCGTGCTTATTCGGTACCACAAATTCCAATCATGCATTGGCAATTGTTTTGTCCTCTTCAAATAGATTTGATTCATCATCAACCAGTATATGCGTAAATAAAATGTTAACTAATTATAGGAAGCCAAAATAAACCCAACTCAAATTTTGATTAAACAATCATAAACTCAAGGTTTAAATTCCAACCATTACAAAACTGATGGCTATTGATATATGTACCCCCCCTAAAATACAATTTGTACCCCCCCCCCCCCCCGGGTTTTTTGCGGTTTTTTTTTTGTATTTTATTTTTTTTGTATTTTTATAATTTTGTATATGTTATAAAACTGTGACACGGAAAAAACGGAATGAAAAATATAAAGTTTAACAGGTCAAAAGTATGAAATTGTCAAAAATTACGCAACAGAAACTGATAAAAAAACTGCGTTGCACTGTAAAAAGGGGGTACAAAAGAAATCTTTTGTACTTTTTGGCACTATACAGTGGGCCGGGGGTACCAATAGGGTACCCAAACTTGATAAACTAGACATAGTGAGTCCACTGTATATAGATAAAACAATCTGATCATTTAATTGACTGATAATGATCAAAAGATCAAATGCTATACCTTACAACTTGTAAATATATATCTGGATCATCTTAAGTAACCAAGTTGAGTGGCCGAAGCCTCAACCATGACCTGCCAATATTATAAACATTGATACTTGTCGCTTGTTATGGACTTCTTCTACTGAAACCGCAATCACGACCTTGCATGTATATGAGTTACTAGTTATTGAATACTTCCCACAGCTCGGGTATTACTTCTTTTATGTTGTGTAAGATTTCTAGCACATGATTTGCATCTTTGCGTCAATAAGATGTGCGAACCTACATACATCATACGTATTTCGTTAATCTATTTATAAATTCGATTTTTCTTTGTCAGCAAGGTCATGAGTGATCCCTAAAAATGTGTCAAGACCTTTGTGTTTACCTTTGAGTTATTGTATGTAAAAGAACACCCAACTAAATACTTTATGAAAATCTGTAACTATAAAAATGGCCACAATCGTAGAAAGTAACATTAGAATCTGGTTCTACAATGAAATACAAAAAAAAGCAAAAACATATTGTAACACAACTATTTGAATATGGCATGTACAGTAGCAAGTAATTAACAAACTTTCTTGAACATAGCTCAATTTGGTTTATTTTTTAGCATACTAATTCTCTTGATCCGCCAAGTCAATTTTGTATAAACTAATAAAGTACTAATTAGTTGAACTTACTAACTTAAAAAAAGGTTCACATGTCCGGCAAAGTAAAATAAGCGAACATCAAAAAGAATTTATGATCAAGTCTAGAATATAAGGGTTAGCAACTTCAAAAAGTTTTATAAAGTAACAGATAATTACCGAATGATACGCTATAAGATGAATTATATTCTGGTGTTTGCTTCCCATAGGATAAACGACTCCGCAAAATAAGCATTTGGTTACCACTCGAGAATTCTAGATCTTGTGTGATACAATTATGTAGATCTTGAAAAGCCTAAAATCAACAAACAAGTATATACAACCTTCATCATAACGTGTCAAATTAACCCATAAATTCATACTTCTTGTGCTTCAGTTATATAAAAATCATATCTTCAAACATTTTAAAGACAAAAATTGCAACTACACATATAGCATAATCTACGAAGTATAATAAAAAAAAGAAGTTAAATCAATGTCTATATATCTTACCATTGGTGGAGTTGGGAGGAATCCATTAAAGAAACAACAAAAACATTGGTTTGGTTTTTTAGGCGACATTGTATGTAAAAGAAATGGGAGGCGTGAGTAAATTGCATTTTTTGTTGCATTTTTATTTTTGGGAGTAAATTGCATTTTTTGTCCCCGTGGTATGGTTAAATTGCAGGTTTGGGACTTAATCCTTTGAAATTGCAGTCAACGTCTTTATTTTCAAGTTTGGGTTGCAGGTTTAGTCCTTTTGGGTTGTATTTTTGGTCTTTGTGGTTTGGCCAAATTGCAGGTTTGGTCTCGGCCTGAGGACCAAACCTGCAACCCAAACTTGAAAATAAGGACGTTGACTGCAATTTCAAAAGGTTGAGTCTAAACCTGCAATTCGGTCATACCACAGGGACCAAAAATGCAATTAACTCTATTTTTGGGGATAAATGGGTGGGAGAACTGAAATATGGGCGGGGGATAAAAACTTTAATATTTTGTGGTGTTAAATACATATAATAATAGTGATATCCTTTTATTAATAAACTTGTCATTCATATATATTCCAATCTTATCAATTATTCTTCTGTCCATATTAAGTGTCCAGTTTGACTTTTTGAAGTCTTTTTTCATCAACTTTGACCGTAAATATTTTTATTTGTTTTATATAATACTTAATAAAAATTATACCAATGAAAAACACATTCAAAACTCTATCAATTCATATGTTTTGCATCAAGCATCATATAACATAAGAAGAAATAATTAAGGTCAAAGTTGAAGAAAAATGACTTAAAAAGGTCAAACTGGACACTTAATGTGAGACGGATGTAGTATAAAAATTAGACGAATACTCGCGCAAAACGACGGTGTATAGCTGCAATTAATCATACTTGCGAAATCGTGATTCTGATTCGACCCTTGATACAACATGTGTGTTTTGAAATACAAAGCATGTGTTTTTTTAGATTAATATAGTGTGTTTTCTAAAAGTTGTCAAGTTTATAATTGATCAAGCTTATTGTGTATTAAGATGTATTTACGGGTAATGTAGGCAAGTTTCAATAAAAAAGATACACTCTTTATAAGTAGTAGAGATAAGAGTAGAAAATATATAAACACGAGTGAAGAAAATATACAAGTCGAGTCTAAGCCTTCAAAATTGCTCATGATGCGAGCTATAACTTTTCATACATGACGACTTGAAAATCAGAATTTGAACTTTTTATCCCGTCTCGTTCAAATATGGTGGATCAAAATATTGACTTGTACCAACCGAATACGTCCAATGCTAATTACATATGGCCGATTTTGAACATATAGTAAAAAAATACTTTAGAATGGCAATTTTTTCACACCTATACCACTTATCTCACAATATATATCTCACAAATGCCTCCAGCGAGGCTTGAACCCACAAAATCTAGGTTAGTGGAGAACACACATACAACTAGACCAAAGGACTTGGATAAGAGTTCGATATGTTAAATATTAAAAAGAGGGTCGAGAGTGAGATTATCTTGAATATTTCTCAAGCTGAGCGTGTATCTAGCCGAATAGAATAAGAATATGCGAGAGTTTGTAAAATATTATTTTCAAAACCATTTTGATTGCTAATGTGAATGGTAACTATTATATTAAAGTTGAATTACGATAAGCTTTTCCTTTAGTGTTGTCTTGTCCATTTAGAAATCTTTTTAAATTAGAGATTATCAATGCATACGTATTTGGATAACTTTCTACAAAACTTTTCAAAGCGACAAGTATTTTGGCACGGTTTTTGCAAAGCATATGAAAAATATGTATTTGGAACGTTTTTCTAATAGTAGTCCAAATACGCAGGTATTTGGCATAGTCTTTACAAAATGTTCCAAATGAATAGGCATTTGGCACCGTTTAAAAATACCGTCCCAAATACTTACTGTATTGGAGTTATAAGGTGGTTAAGTTTAGGTATTCATTCCCATGATCCAGCCAGAACCAGAGGGATCTACCCAGGGATATTCCACTAGATAGTGTAGTAGTCCTTAGGTATGAAAAAAGGAGTAAAAGTAAGAATATGGGAAAAGTGTCGACTGAGATGGAGCTAGTACTGGAACAAACCTAACAAGGTACTAGTTATGAAGTCTCGGTAAGCGCTGAAGGGGTTGAAGAATTAAAAAGAAATGTTCAGATAAAGGGTGAAAAGAAAGAAGCCCTCCTTACACTTAGGCAGAAACCGAGTCAATACATATGTTGTCAAGAATCACAAAGATGATTGCTGACATTGAAGACTAACATCATGGACCCAGTGATGCAATGCAAAACCCTCCCAAGCCACTCAGAATCTCTCAAAAGATTTCTGTTTCATTTCTCACAGAGATTACACACATTTCTATCAACTTTCTAACTCCTAGTTAGTTAGTATTGAAAAGGTGGCAGTCTGCTCCAGCCTCCGTTCACTAAAACCAAAGTGCACTATTGAGTCTAGAGCCAAAAGAGATCATCCATAAATCTCATTAGGACACTTGTCAAAATTATGCTTGCTATTTCACACAATGTGAATAACGAGAAATATATAAAGAGTCCTACGCATTATCCTTGTGATTTTGCCAGAACATCAGAGTGATACTAAAGTATTCACAATGACGATGGAAATCCTGCTTGAGCCAACATCAAACAAGCTCATGGTAGGTGACTTGTGCGATTATATACGAATCAAGCTTGTGACAACTGGAAAGAAACGATGGTGCGATTCTTAATGAATCAAACTTGTTCTAGTATATGAATTGATGATTGATGGTGAACTTTTAAAATGATTAACACTCTCGATGTGACACAAAACCACTTTAGCAAGTGACACGTTAATTGATTTTTCAAATCAATTTTTATTTCAATCGATGAGATAGTAACTCGTTGGTTTACTCTTATCGTGTTGTCTGCTTTGAGACGTTCCGGTAATGAGAACATGCTGAGTTTGATGAATCTAATACATATGTGTTAGAAAGATTCAATACTGCAAGCTGGAAATCCTGTCAAGGAGATTCTTCCTAAATTAAATCTACCTGATCACAGGTCGATCCTTACGGATTCGAAGGTTACTCCAACCAAACACGGGCGAATGACAAAGCCATATTCATCCCCCCGCTTTATTGCTAAATGTTTTATTGTATGATACTTAAAGATAGAGGTGAAGGTACCTGATTCTAGCTGTCTCAAAGATTCATAATCACATGCTCATACCCGACCAACAAATATAAAGACATCATGAAAGCTCAAGTACATGTTTCAAGACTTTTGCTACTCTGATACCGTACGTCTTTCTGGAAGTGACAAATTATTAAAGTTAAAGAATTTCAAAGAAGTTTCTGTCACTCTGATACCGAACATTTTTCTTATAGTGACAAAGTGATAAAGTTAAAGAACTTCAAGAAAGATGCACCATTAAAGCTTTCAAGCTATCAAATCAAGAAAGGTATGAGCATGTCGGTCCAAAAGTCATGAGTTTACAAGATGGAGAAAAAAGATTATGCTTGGTTGATGATTTCAAGGTGCTCAAGATCACATATTCACATACAAGTCAAGATAAAGGAACAAGCTCAAGCCTAAAGTCAATGATCACTACGCAAAGAAGCAAGACAAAAGATCAACTATTACACAAAAAGGACTCAAGATCAAGACAAGAAGCTTCAACGATTAATGATCAAGGTCACAAGGAGAGATCTTTATGATCACCCCTTAGGGGGAGATTATTAGGAACACAAAAAGTGTTGATCATTTATGAGATCTCAACGATCGTCCCTTAGGGGGAGATTGTTAGGAATTCAGTTTTTAGTGAAGTGACGACCATTATCGATCTTACGAGCCTTTGTAATAGTTAGACAATATTATGTAATAATTAGTAAGCTAACCAGGCTGGCTTATAGAAAGTCCAAGGAAATCCCGGCCCGACCCATATCTTGTAACTATATAAACCCTCTGTTTTGAGTGTGTTCTCCCATCCATTCTCTCTAGCTCTCTCTCTCTCTCACTAAGTTACTAAGTGTGTGTGAAATTAATATCCTTCACTGAAATAATATATTGTTACAGTCTTCCTCCGTTAAATGAGCCTTGTTCCTAAGGCTCAAGATGCGGCACTTGTCGAGGGTGCGGTTTTTGTGAAGAGATGCGGACACTTCTTTTGAAATTGATCTTCATATTCCCATGTGAACTCAGGACCTCTCCTAGAGTTCCATCAAACTTTGATAATAGGGATACGGCTTTGCTTTAACCGCTTGACTTCATGATCCATGATCTCCACTGGTTCTTCAACGAAGTGAAGCTTATCATCATTGTGTATTTCATCCAACAGAATTGCCAATGCCTTGTAGGATAAACACTTCTTTAAATTGGATACATGAAATGTGCTATGAACCCTGCTTAATTGTTGAGGAAGTTCGAGTTTGTAAGCAAAGGTTCCCACTTTTACTAACACCTTGAAAGGTCTAATATACCTTGGGTTCAACTTCCCCAGTTTGTCAAAATGGGTAACCGCTTTTCAAGGTGATACCTTCAACATAACCTTGTCACCAACTTGAAATTCTAAAGGCTTACTGTAAAATTTGTCCTTTTTGTGTTCTGAATATTTCATTTATAGTCCTTTGACAATTTGACGTTTGTTAGTTTATTCAGATTTTATACCATGTTGACGGTGGTAATTTTGTTGAGAATTGTGATAATTTATGGTTATTTGTGAATAATATTCCTTTTTAGAGGTTATTATTATGTTATTTGTATTCCGGGTGGTTTGACCCGTGAATTTTGAGAAAAGCTGAAAAACGAGCCCTAACACGTCCGTTAATGTCCAAATGAGTTTTGAATGGTTTAAAGTGAAAATATGTCATGTAAATACTCTAGGTTAATGGAAAAGTATTTTTAAGGTGAATAAAAATGCTAATTGCCTTTGGGGTAAATTTTACGGTTGAGTTTTACGGGCTTTTAAGTGATTTCGACACGAAAAGAATGACCCGAGACACCATAGGATCCCATGGCAGGTCAAGATAGTCAATGGGAGACAACATGGCTATTTTCTAGCAAAGGTGTCCATGCATTGTATATTATATTCCATGTATCCACCAACATCCCATTCATTTTCATTTCATTTCAAAAAATAAAACACACACTAGTGTGTGTGTGTGTCTTGTTTGTCCGCCACCTAAACCACCACAAACACCATAAAATTTCTAACTTTGATCAAGAACGTGATATTCCGCGTTGATACAAGTATTTGGGTATTCATTTAAACAACGTTTGGGTTGTCCGGTTCGTGTCAAAATCTACATTTTTGAAGATTTTCTTGTAAGTTTTCAAATTTAAATTTCGTTTGTCCTTTTGGGTTTATATTGATGCATAGATGTTAGTTGTACAAGTTGATCATTGTAAAAATCGATTTTTGGAAACGAAATAGATATTAAAAGGGGTGTTTGGTTCATCAGATTTAATGAAGAAAAGAAGGGGTTTTTGTAGTTTTGATATTGTGGTCATGATGGTTGAATAACATATGTTTTTAGATAGCTTACTTTGAATAATAGCTTGTATAGCTTATCTGGTGTGCTTTTCGTGGCTTATTTGAGCTTATGTGCTCACGTCACTATTCACAATCACAAGGAAAGTGATTTTGATTATTTTTGTGATATGGCGTATGTTTGTGGACTATTTTTATAGCTTATGGTAATAACCTTATGCGATACATAACTTATTAGCTTATTGTCAAGCTTAATATATGTATTGTGGAGCTTATAGGCTCACGACCAATAAGCCTATTTAAGCCATGGCTTAATGGGAGGGCTTATTGTGGTTCGTATTATTTTCTACTTATTAGTATGAGCTTATGTATATAAATGGACCTTGGTTTTGGACTTAGATCGTATTATGGACTTATAAATATCTTAATGGACCCTTATTGGGCTTTAAAGCTCAATAAGCGATATTTAGTCGTTATAAGAGTTTTGACAGACTTTTTGAATGTGAAGTGTATTTACGAAGTGATATTGAACGCTATTTTGGGAAAAACATTTTAGTAAACGTTAAAGATTTAGATTTTAGAATTTTATAGAAAAGTGTCAAAATGGTGAAAAGTGTTGAAATTAATGTAAAAAACTTTGGAAAACGTTGTATGAACGTACGGGTCATGTCAAAATTTCATAAAAAGTTTATACTCAGAAATTTTACCTAACAACATGATTTTTGATTTTTAAATAATAAAATATTATTTTATTATTTCATTTATTTAATAAATTCACTAAAAGACAAGAAATATATTTTTTCTCGAAACTTCACAAATATGTTTATTATGAGTAAACGTTCCATTTTCAACCCTATTATGATTATTGACTAAGGTTACCGAATAGACTTATCAAGATATATTTATAATTATTAATTATAAATATTTACTTATATTACTTATCTATTTTCTTTAAATAGTATAAGTATGTATTATTGAGTAATGGGATTGATATGATTGTTGGGATATGTCGTCTACCATCACACCACTAAAATGTTACGGGTAATTGTATAACGCGTCTAAACTCTATGCATCAAACGTGAAGACTATTTTGGGAATGAATGATTAAAATGGACATTAACTGGACTAGGTCGTGTGCGGACATCGTTGCATTTGCTTATGTGATTGAGATTTGGTTTCTAAAGACTTGCTTGAGGTGAGTTCTCGTAGCCCTATTTTTCAACTATTTTTTTGTTAGGGAAAAATGACACTCAAATGTGTTTTGAACTATTTTGAATTGAAATGTGCAAAATGTGGTTTTGTTTTTGGGAAAAGATATGTGCTTATGACTGCTATGTGAATATTATGTGTTACATGATTGTTTGGATCGGAGGGGTACGCCTATCCTAGTATTTGTATAATTGTTTGGATCAGATGGGTACGCCTACCTAGTATTTGTGTGATTATTGGAGCGGATGGGTACGCCTACCCTAGTTTGTGTGTGGTCCTGCCCTAATTTAGTGCTCCAGCTAGTAGGCCCTTTAGGTGCGTAAGTGACATATGGTGATTGACTAGCGGGGATGCTACGTCAGGGATTGTTTGCATATATATTCACTGTCATATTGCACTATTGTCCACTATTTGAAATATTGGCACAACTTTTGGGTTTAAGGTCAAACCTACGAGTTCACCAGCATTATTGTTGACGTTTTTGAGTATCATTTTCAGGTGAAGTGAAAGAGGAATAAGTTGGTAATTTATGATAGCAGACTTAGAAGTATCCCGAGTGGATTTTCATGTGAAGTCTTGCTTGTTTATTTTATTTGGTTTTAGTATTTGGAAGATTTTGGTTTAAGTTTAGATTTGGACCCCTGTGTGGGCTATTGGATATTGTAAGAATTTACGGATTTGATTGTGATTTGGGACAACACTCAAGGATGTTCTAGGTTGATGGTCTTCATAACACTTGAAGTTTATGCATTGTAGTTTTCTCTATATTGTATCTTGTGTTATGATTAATCATTATGTTGCATTCCTAAGTTTCTGCCATTGTCAGAGTGTGACAGATTGGTAATCAGAGCCAAGGTTATAGAGAACTAGGTGGGTTGACCTAGACTATAGCCTAAGATTCGTCATTTAGTTGCGTATATGATCTATGTGCGCGGTGTTCCGCTTTTGCTTGCTTTCACGTGTTCACGGTTTGGTGCTTTAGTTATGTCAGTCATTAAAATGTGTGAGCTCAATATTGAGTACGACTAGGAAAGGATGCTAATATAAGTACGGTGGCCAACGTAGTTATAAGCATATCACAACTCTCTCGTAATTAGTAATGTCGTTCACACAAATCGATGTTGGCACCATAAGGTGGTATTATGTGTATAGTTATATATATAGTAAGATATTCTATATATAATAGTCTTCCCACTTGCCTAACATTGCCCATGTTCTCCCTCGTGTAGATAATGCCGCCAAGGATAAGGACCTAAAGTGCTGGCTGGCCTGTTGCCGAATCATGAGGAGGGGGAATGGGTGAACGGGTTTGGTAGAGGTGGAAGAGGTAGAGGACCTAGAGGAGGTAATGATGAATGTGTTGATGAATTGAATGGTCAAGGAAATGACCAGGGTTTGGGAGCTAATGGCGGCATAGAGGGAGGAGCATTCGACTTCTCGACTATCATTTCCCAGCAATTACAGAACCTCTTACCCGCCATGCTAGCTCAGGTTGGTAACCAAGGAAATGTTAGAAATCAAAATGGTAATGTGGTTAATGAGAATGTTCAAGAGAACGTTGGGAATGTGATATTAAATGGCTACCAGGTAGGTTGTTCATATAAGGAGTTCTTAGCTTGTAACCCTAAGGAATATGATGGTAAAGGAGGTGCTATAGTTCTTACTCGATGGATTGAGAAAATGAGTCTGTGCAAGATATGAGTGGTTGTAGTGTTGACCAAAAAGTGAAATACACTATTGGTTCATTTGTAGGTAAGGCTTTAACGTGGTGGAACTCTCAGATCTGCACACTAAGCCAGGAAGTTGCTGTTAGTATGTCATGGAATAACTTTAAGGTTATGATGATAAAAGAGTTTTGTCCTAGTCATGAAATGCAAAAGTTGGAAACTGAGTTGTGGAATCACACCATGGTCGGAGCTAGCCATGTTGCGTATACTAATAGGTTTCATGAGTTGGATAGGTTAGTTCCACATTTGGTGACTCCAAAGAGTAGGATGATTGAGAGGTATGTGTATGGCCTTGCTCCACAGATCTGCGAGATGGTGGCAGCAATGGAGCCAAAGACTATACAAAAGGCTGTGTAGATTTCTAGTGCACTGACCAATGAGGCTGTTAGAAATGGATTATTTAAGAAGGTTGAGAAAAGAGGAAATGTGGGGGAACCTAGCAAGGATAAGAATGGTAGGGATGATAATAAGAGGACTAGGATTGGAAATTCTTTTGCTACTACTGCAAACCCTGTAGGAAGAGAGAATACGGGTACTTGGCCCAAGTGCACCACTTGTAACTCCTACCATGCACCCGGAGGGCCTTGTTGCACATGCTTCAACTGTAACTACATGGGTCATTTGGCAAAGGATTGTAGAGGCGTGCTGAGGAATGTGAATCTAGTTAATGCTAGAAATCTAACTGTTAGGGCATGTTATGAGTGTGGTAGTACCGACCATGTTAGGTCAGCTTGTCCTAGATCGAATATGGAACAAGGACCAGAAAGAAAATGTCCAAACTAAGTTGTTGCTAATAACGGGGGTCAGGGTCGTGGAAACCAAAGGAACCAAGCTAGGGGTAGGGCATTCATGTTGGGAGCAGAAGAAGCTTGCCAAGATCCGAACATTCTGATGGGTACGTTTACTTTGAACAATCATTTTGCCACTACCTTATTTGACTCTGGTGCCGACTATAGTTTTGTTTCCACTACTTTTATACCTATGTTATAAAGCCTAGCGAATTAGGTTTCAGATATGAGATTGAGATAGCTAGCGGGCAGCTAATAGAAATTGATAAGGTTATCAAGGGTTGCAAACTAGAAATCGAGGGTCATGTCTTTGAGATTGATTTGATATCTTTTGGGCATGGGAGTTTTGATGTGATTATAGGTATGGATTGGTTGTCTAATCATAAGGCTGAAATAATTTGTCATGAGAAATTAGTGAAGCTAGTCGAGCACTATAGAAAAAATAAGGTTATCAAGGGCATGCAAAACTAGAAATCTGGGGTCAAGTCTTTGCGAGAATTAAGATTTGATATCTTTATGGGCATGGTAGTATCTGATTGTGAATATCGGTAAATGGCTGGTATGTCTAATCATACGGCTGAAATAATTTTGTCAAAGAAATTAGAGAAATACCCACTACCAAATGGCAATAGTGCTTAGAGTAATAAGAGAGGGACCAGAATAAAAAGTCCATGCTTTTAATGAGTGTCTAAAGGCTAGTGACTAAAAACAAAATAGATTGTTGTGGTTAAGATTTCCCGGGATGTTTCCAAAGTGATCATTATCAAGAATAGCACCTCTATGGAAATTCGGAGTTCCCGGAATGAGTTAATCCTTAGATCTGTACCAATAGCCAAAGTCTCCCTATCGTTATGGCCTACTTCGTATATTTGAGGAGTTTGTCAGGACACACTCAAGAGAACATTACCAAGACAAAGGAGTTTTATTCGACCAAGTTCATCTCCTTAGGGAGCGCCGGTATTGTTTGTCAAGTGAAAAAGATGGTTCTTTTAGATGTGCATTGATTATAGAGAAATTTGACCAGTTACAGTTAAGAATTTAAGAATTGTTATCCGCTTCCTAGGATTGATGATCTATTTGACCAAGTACAAGGATCGTAGTTTTTCTCAAAGATAGATCTTAGGTCTGGATATCATCAGCTGAAAGTGCATGAGGATGACATTCCAAAGACTGCGTTTAGAACTTGTTATGGACATTTCGAGTTCACAGTATTGCCCTTTGGTCTGACTAATGCACCAACAATATTCATGGATTTGATGAATATAGTTTGTAGGCATTATCTTGATAAGTTTGTGATAGTGTTTATATACGATATCTTAATCTACTCTAAGACTCGAGGGGAGCATGTAGAACACTTAAGGTTAGTCTTGGAACTGCTCAAGAAGGAGAAACTATGCTAAGTTTTCTAAGTGTGAATTTTAGCTAAGAGAATTGTAGTTTCTTGGGCATGTGATAAATGGTAATGGGATTCATGTAGACCCTAGTAAAATTGAAGCTGTTAAGAATTGGAAATCTCCTAGAACTTAGATTGATGTTCGTTCGTTCTTAGGATTGGTTGGATATTACCATAGATTCATTGAGAACTTCTCTAAGATATCTAAGTCTCTTACTATCTTGACTCAGAAGTGTAAGAATTTCGATTGGGGTGAGGAACAGGAATGGGCATTTCAAACCTTGAAGGATAGGTTGTGTAATGTGCATGTTCTAGCTCTCCCTGATAGACCAGAAGACTTTATGGTATATTGTGATGCGTGTAGGATAGGACTAGGCTATGTGTTAATGCAAAGAGGTAAGGTGATAGCCTATGCGTTAAGCAGTTGAAAATTCATGAGAAAAATTATACTACTCATGATTTAGAGTTGGGTGGGGTCGTGTTTGCACTTAAGATCTAAAGACATTATCTGTATGGGACAAAGAGTGTCATCTATATGGATCATAAGAGTCTTCATCATATCTTTAGTCAGAAAGAGTTGAATATACGACAGCGTCGCTGGATAGAGTTGTTTAGTGATTATGATTGTGAAATTCGCTACCATCCTAGTAAGGTGACTATGGTGGATGATGCCCTAAGTAGGAAGGAAAGAGTAAAGCCTAAGAGAGTTAGAGCTATGAATATGATCCTTCGGTCGAGTATCAAGGATAGGATACTTACGGCTCAGAAGGAGGCTGTGGATGAGTCTGCAGGAATGCAAAAAGGTTTGGATGAGATGATAGAACAAAGAAGTGATGGGACTTTGTACTACCTTGATCGAATATGGGTACCTTTGAAGGGTGAGGTGAGAACCCTGATAATTGATGAAGCCCATAAGTCGAAGTACTATGTACACCCAGGAGCTGATAAGATGTATTACGATTTGAGAGATAGGTATTGGTGGCCTAGAATGAAAAAGGACATAGCTAAGTATGTTGGTAAGTGTTTGACTTGTTTAAAGGTTAAGGCTGAGCATCAAAGGCCATCTGGCTTGC
Source organism: Tanacetum coccineum (assembly GCA_026074375.1). Classification (NCBI taxonomy): domain Eukaryota; kingdom Viridiplantae; phylum Streptophyta; class Magnoliopsida; order Asterales; family Asteraceae; genus Tanacetum; species Tanacetum coccineum. The sequence continues at coordinate 3,790 of BQNB010056163.1, read as the reverse complement.
TCCAGCAACCTTAGATCCCTATATGGAAATGGGAAGGAATAGCTATGGATTTTGTGACTAAGTTGCCTAGGACTAGTAGTGGGCATGACACAATCTGGGTCATTATGGACCGATTGACTAAGTATGCTCATTTTCTACCTATGCATGAGGATTATATGATGGATAGATTGGCTAGATTGTATTTGAATGAGATAGTTGCTAGACATGGTGTGCCAATCTCAATCATATAAGATCGTGATAGTCATTTCACATCAAGGTTTTGGCAGTCAATGCAAGAGGCATTAGGAACTCGTTTAGACATGAGTACGCCTTATCACCCTTAGACCGATGGTCAGAGTGAGCGTACTATTCAGACTTTGGAAGACATGCTTAGACCGTGCGTCCTGGACTTAGGAGGATGTTAGGATATTCATCTTCCGTTGGTTGAGTTTTCGTATAACAATAGTTATTTTTCTAGTATGAGATGTTCTCCGTTTGAGGCGTTGTATGGTAGAAATTGTCGTTCGCAAATTATGTGGGCTAAGGTTGGAGAAGGTCAGTTAATAGGACCTGAGTTAGTGCAAGAGACTACTGGGAAGATCTCGCAGATTAAGGATAGACTTAAGGCTGCGCGTGATCGTCAGAAAAGTTATGCTGATAAGAGGAGGAAGCCTCTAGAGTTTAGTGTAGGTAACTATGTTTTGCTCAATGTGTCGCCTTGGAAAGGTATGGTACGCTTTGGGAAGAAGGGGAAACTAGCACCTAGATTTATTAGACCTTTTGAGATTATTGAGAAAGTAGGCCCGTGGCCTATCGGTTATATTTGCTTGAGGAGTTGAATGGTGTTCATGACACGTTCCACGTGTCGAACCTTAAGAAGTGTTTGGCTGATCTAACACTACAAGTGCCTTTGGATGAGATTCGAGTTGATGCTAAGTTGAATTTAGTGAAAGAGCCTGTGGAAATTTTGGAAAGAGAGTTTAAGAATCTGAAGCGTAATAGGATTTCCATCGTCAAGGTTCAGTGGAATTCGAAACGTGGCCCTAAATTCACATGGGAACATAAAGATCAGATGAAATTGAAGTACCCGCATTTGTTTAGTGATGTTAGTAGTTGAATTTTGGGGACATAATTCTTTTAAGGGGGGTAAAATGTAATCTTTGCCCTTTTTGTGTTCTGAATATTTCATTTATAGTCCTTTGACTATTTGACATTTGTTAGTTTATTCAGATTTTGTACCTTGTTGACGGTGGTGATTTGGTTGAGAATTGTGGTAATTTATGGTTATTTATGAATAATATTCCTTTTTGGAGGTTATTATTATGTTATTTGTATTCCGGGTGATTTGACCCGTAAATTTTGAGAAATGCCGAAAAAGAAGTCCTGACATGTCCGTTAATGTCCAAATGAGTTTTGAAGGGTTTAAAATGAAAATATGTCGTGTAAATACTCTAGGTTAATGAAAAAGTATTTTTAAGGTGAATAAAAATGCTAATTAACTTTGGGGTAAATTTTAAGGTTGAGTTTTACAAGCTTTTAAGTGATTTCAACACGAAAAGAAAGACTCGAGACCCCATAGGATCCCATGGCCGGTAAAGATAGTCAATGGGAGACAACATGGCTATTTTCTAGCAAAGGTGTCCATGCATGGTACAATATATTCCATGTATCCACCAATATTCCATTCATTTTTATTTCATTTCAAAAAAATAAAACATACACTAGTGTGTGTGTGTCTTGTTCGTCCGCCACCTAAACCACCATAAACACCATAAATTTTCCAACTTTGATCAAGAACGTGAATCATAACACTTGAAGTTTATGCATTATAGTTTTTTCTATATTGTATCTTGTGTTATGGTTTATCATTATGTTGCATTCCTAAGTTTCTGTCATTGTCGGGGTGTGACACATACGCCTCATATCGGCGTAACTCTTCTGGCGATCACGAGCCTCTTGAATTAAGGTTTTGATTTGAACGCTTTTCTTGGTTGTCTAATGAATGAGTACCCAAAGCCTTCTAAAATGACCTTCATAAATTTAACGTAAATATACCATCACGATCACAATTGATTGAGATCGGTATTCCATGTCTCGTGATTACTTCTTTCATGTACAGTCTTGTCAATTTCTCCATTGGGTCATTTTCCCTCATCAGCAAAAAGTGTGCAGACTTGGTATGTCGGTCTATAAGTACCCAAATGGTATCATAACCATTTGAAGTCCTTGGGAGTTTGGTGATAAAATCCATGGTGATACTGTCCCACTTCCACTGAGGAATCTCAGGTTGCACCAAAAAACCAGATGGTTTTTGGTGTTCAGCTTTGACGTTTAGGCAGGTCAAACACTTGCTAACATATGTGGCAATATCGGCTTTCATGTTGGGCCACCAATATAATTTCTTCATGTCTTGGTACATGTTTTCAGAACCCGAATGGACATAATATTTTGAATTGTGGGACTCATGCATAATCAAAGTCCTTAGATCACCATAGCACGACAACCAACTCCTGTTATTCAAATACAGTATTCCGTCAGCACGCGGTTCTAACTTTCTTTTTTGGGATTTTCTGATTCCCTTGAAGTCTCAACTAGCATACCTCCCACATCTTCAGCCTTGAGGTTTTCTGGTTTTCTTGCCTCGGTCCAAGCTTCTAAAATTTGCTTAGGAAGATCTAAACCAATAGTCATAACTAAGGCTTAAACCCGTAATGGCTTAATTCGTTCATTCATGCTCAAAGCGTCAGCCACTACATTTGCTTTCCCAGGGTGATAACGAATCTCACAATCGTAATCACTAAGCAACTTTAACCAACGACGTTGCCTTATGTTCAACTCCTTCTGATCAAGGATATGTTGTAAACTTTTGTGATTAGTGAACTCGGTACACTTTGTTCCGTACATATAGTGTCTTCAAATATTTAAAGCGAACACTACTGCTCCTAACTCTATGTCAAGAGTTGTATAATTCTTCTCATGAATTTTCAGTTGTCGTGATGCATAAGCAATCACCTTCTCGTTTTGCATTAAGACAATGTTGGATTTAGTGTCCAAGTTCATAACTAATTGGTAAGACTGTCATCAAAAGTATAGTCCTTTTTTGGGTTTCCCTTAGTGAACCGTTAAGAGAAATAATAAAGGAGAAATAATATTAATTAGAATTAATATTATATGTATAATTATCTGGTTTATTAATTTATTAATAGTTAGTAAATTAATTAGAAGCTAATTATAAAGAAGCTTAGGCAGAATACAAACTAATACAAAGTGTATTGAGTTGAACGGGTCAGGAACACCCAAATGGGGCCCATGGGACATTTTTGGGGTATCCCACATCGCCCCAAAGAGACATCCCAACCCCCTCCCTCTCAATATAAATAGAGGGGCATGCCAAGGCTTTATTTGCTCATTCTCTCTTTCTCATTCCTACTCCTTGTAAGAGTCTTTCGTGTAACGAGACATTAGGAGTTCGAATTCTTTTCTCTTTGGTTTGTGGGTGTGAGCTATTAAGGTACTCTCATTTGGGTACTTGCCTCCAAGTTCGACCAAGGTGGTCTGCGTGTAAGAAATCCGATTTTCTCAAAGGTTAGTATTTTCTTATTTATTTATTTCTTTTAAGTTGCTTTTAGTTAATTAAGTTTAAATCCTTTAGGGTTTAGTTCTCTTCTTGCCCTAGATTAATTGTTATTTCCGCTGCGCATTAATCTAGTTAGAGAATATAAAACCATCAAATGTGAATGTTCTTGCTCAGAAACTTGAGATCTGAAAGAATAACAGAGCGGCAGAGTATACCATATCTTTGTGAAACTTC
>BQNB010056162.1:0-38777 GCA_026074375.1 Tanacetum coccineum | reverse complement strand
TCAGTTCATTCTTCAGGATGTGATGCATCAGGTCAGTCTCATTCAGGACCATCGACTAAAGCTGCATCACCTAGATTGGTTGATCCCCCGGTTAGGACTCCACGATGTAGTGAGGCTTTTATGCATTGAAGGTATGCACGATTGTCTACTCTTTACCCACCTACGACATCAGAGTCATCCCCAGATTCATCTTCTGAGAGGTCATTGGATTCATCTTCACCTTCTTATGGACCATCTCGCAAGAGATGCAGGTCCCCTACTACTTTGGTACCATCATCTACTCCTATTTCGAGATCGATAGCCCCTGCTCTTGCTGATCTTCCGCCTCGCAAGAGGTTCAGAGATTCATACTCATCTGAGGTTAGCAGAGAGGAGCATATGGAGATGGGTACTGCTGATGCAGAGACTGTTGCAGATTTGGGTATTAGTGAGCGAGTTAGAGCTCATACTGAGGATGGTATAGATTTAGGTGTTGAGGTTGCTACTAGTGATATTAGGGAGGAAGAGGAGTGTTGATCCCTTTTAACAGATCTTTGATTAGCTTGTTAAAGCTTTAGTTGTCTTAGATAGATCTAAAACAACTATGATAGAAACCTTGAGTAATATATAAAGATTATGCGGAATCTAATCTTTATACACCAGAAGAACAATAAAGCAATGTAACACAAGATCTTTCTCTTAACTCACAATATATTGAATGACTCACAAAACAACTATATGTTTTGCCTAATAGCTATGACTTTTCTATATATTTACTAACTATGCCGTAAGGTTCCTTTTATACACTAAGGAAAACCCTAATGGGCTTACAAAACGCGTTAAGTGATCATGCATATCTATTCCTAATATAACTCATGCATATCACTTAAGCAGTACTAACTATATAACTAACAATACTAACTATTATACTAACAGTACTAACTATACTGGCAGTACTAACAATGTATTGGCAGTACTAACTATTTATCTACCAATACTAAGTATACTGGCAGTACTAACTAATTACAACTAGCAGTACTAAGTGTAGAAGCTTTGAATCCCAACAGCACTTGCCCATGGTGTTAGTTCTTCATCATGTAAATCTAATATACAAAAGTATACATCTAAGTTAGTGTGGAATAACAATCGTTATAGGTTGTAAAAATTAGTAACTTATAAATTTGAATGAATACCTTTATGTTTTTCTAGACGTTCATAATACCACTTTCTAAAACGATCTCTATACCAATCCATCAGGGCGGTTATTGGTATTTTCCTAACTTCTTTTGTTAACGCATTTACTGATTCAACATTGTTTGATGTCATGTAGTTTGTAGTGAGCATCAGGTCTTATAGATTGAATATTAGACATAAGCTTATCGAATTCTTGCTCGGTGTACGCTTTGCATATCTTCTAGTATAACACCTTATACCTTTCACTTTGCATTCCATAGTTCATCATTAAATGACGACAACAAAAACCATGAAACAAATTAGGAAAGACAGTTTTACATGCAAGGATGATCGCATAATGTCTATCAGATATTATTGCCAAATTTGGTACTTCCCCTATGCAATCTTTTAAATTTCTCAGAAACTATGTCCATGACTTACCAGTCTTACCTTGTGACACACCAGTAGCAATAGGTATAATTTGGTTACTCCCATCCATCCCAACTGCAACGAGATTTGTTCCTTGATAAGTTCCTTTAACATGTGCGGCATCGATTATGATTAATGGCCTTATATAGCATAAGAAACTCTTAAGCTATTACAAGAAAAACCATAAAATTATTATAGAAGGCTTAATTTGGTAAAAGGTAACATAATAACATTGTTAGTGGGTCAAAGAAAAACATAAAAACTCTTAAGCTATGACAACCTTCCTCTTTATAAAGGGGTCAAAGTAAATCTAACCAAACTAACTAGTCCCATTACTATTCTACCAAATATAGCCCCCAAATATTAGATTTTTACTTAGGGCACCTTTACTTATCAAAATATATTGACAATGGCATCTTCTGGATCATCTAAGAAAGTTGTACCCAAGTACATCAAATTTATCATGTTGCAAAAAATATCTGAATGAAAGTGTTCTATTAATTTTCTTTGTGGTGAAATTCGGTATGCAATAATGAATATTGATCATCTCAATGGTTTGATTGAGATGATGGAAGTCATGGAGTTCACCTTGGAACTTTATGATAGTGTATGGTGTTTCAGGGAGATGTTTAAGGCTGAGAACAAAAGGCTTTTTGGTTTGAACAAACATCTGGTTGATGCAGAAGAGGATATCAGGGCCAAAGAAGGGTATTTAGAGATCTTCGAGGAAGCTATATACTCTCGTTAAGGAAGGGGGTTGGGTGTCTTTTGGGGTTATGTATTTTGGTTAGATTGTCTTTTGGGTAGGTTTTCTTTAGATGAAGGTGGACTTCATGCCCTTATGTATTTTGGTTTGATGTATGTATGTATGAAACCTTCTAAACCATGTTTAATTATCAATGAAAAAATGTTAAATCAATATTTGGTATCTATGTTTGTTTAGCAATGATAGTACTTTGAATTTGGGGGCAACTTTATGTCAGGCTTCTAGGCAACCTATAATCACAAGGACCTTTATTGTGTTTAAGTGTAACTATGTTAGACCACAAACCAAACCCCACATACTTTACACTTGCAGATCTTTTGGAACATCCGATTTGTCATAACCCTATATAGATCTTTCTCTTTTTGGAACATCCTGTTTGTCCTCAAATCTGTTTCTTGTCTTTTTTTTATCAAAAATGGCAAATAACATGTGTATGTCCACTATCCAAGAAGGTATGTCTAATTTTGCAACTTCTTTAATAGCCCTAATTGTTCAATGTCAAAATATAATTTTAAATATTATTGGATTCTTAAATTATTTATTTTATTGCTGTTTATTGTTTTGTTTCATAAACAAATTAGGGTTTTTAATTATTAAAATTGAAATTAGGGTTTTTAATTATTTTAATTAAAATTAGGATTTTCAATTTATTATGGCCTAATATAGGTTGGTTGTTTAATTATGACAGATGATATGCCTATCATTGATGAAGTTGTCTTTAAAATACACAAAAAAGGGTTTATGCATTTGATCCTCTAAGGTATGTAAATGGGGTAGTTCATAGTGTTTCTGCATTCACTTGTGATAGGGATATATTCCCTACATGCGTAGATTGGATTTTGTCTAAGATAAGTGAAGAAAAATGGGCTTCGTTTTATTGTTTACCAAACAAACAACTAGAACATGGTTTGAAGTTAATCCACATTGACAATGATGTTCATTCTTTCTTTGCTGATACTGAACTAAATAGTAAGATTCACCTGTATATTGCTCATAAGCAAAAAACCTTTACAGGGGTTTTATTTAAAAAACATGGTTTGGGTAGAAGAGGATGCTGGGTTGCGCTGCTATAGTTCTAGTCCATTTACTACTAGGATTAAAAAAAGGGGAGGTAACACAAAGCGAAAGCGAAAGGAAGTAGGGAGAACGTTGATTGACTCGTGTGATAAGGGGAAAGAAAAAGTGGACGAATTCCCGGCCACTACACCTACCAAGGAACATCAGGTTGTTGTTACAAATTACAAGAGAGCCACTGTTAATGGAAAAGCCAAAATGGTTTAGGTTGTTGCTCCTGTTGAAGAGAACGTAGATGTTGGAATCAAACATGATGATAGAAGAAGGAAAATTGTGTTTGGTTCAATGGCCCCTGCTAACTTTCTGAAAAATCCTGTGGTGTCAGCATCAATAGGCCAGGGATCAAGTGTTAAGGTTTGTTAATTAACATTATCAGATTTAATTTTTAAATTTATCATAACAAAAAACGTCTATGTTACCATTGATAACTTGTAATTGTTTTATAAATGAAGATGCAGGTGCAGTATTTCTAATGGAGTAGTTTGATTGGTGTCAAGTTATCAGGTCCAAGATTTGTGACTATCTTGGTAGTATGTACTTTTTACCTAATCTAATGTTAGTAGTGTTTGTCAAAGGTATGTTGTTATGTTTTGTGATTGAATATGATGGTGGAATCCTGTAGGATCTACCAAGACATGTTATTAAGTAATGTAATATGTAGGCTTAAGAACTTATTACCTAATCTAATGTTAGTAGTGTTTGTCAATTTTTGTGTACAACATGCTTGCTAAACATTTAAAATTATATGGTAAAATTTATGCATTCAATAATAATAAAAAGTTGAGAATATGCTTACCGCAAAACCGAAGGCTATGAAACACATCTTAAAATGTCCTTCAGCATCTGTTTCGATGTATGTAACAGAATCTTCATTAGCCAACTTTAAGTTATTACAGTAAATAAGTAACTCAGAAAATGATTTGATAGGACACCCGTAATTTGCGATTAATGCTAACCGCTTCGCCTTCCAAGCTCGTTTGTATGAAACATAAACATTCCATTCTACATTCATATCAAACATAATACCCTTTGGTCTATATACCCTTGTAACATCCTTAAGTTTGGGAAGTATTAACTTACCCAATAATTTTGCTGTCGCATTATGATGGTATGGATTGAATTGGGTTTTAGGACATGTATGAACGTCGTTAATTTTTGTTACTTTAAACTTAATGGATCCTTTTACCTTGCGAGTGAATATGTACCAGTAACATTCTGGATGCACACATTCTATAGCGCATCGTTCTGGACATGATCAAACAACTTTAAATTCATACCCTTCACTTAAACATTTCATTCCTATGGCATACATGCCTGTTTCCTTATTATTAAATTTTTATTGTGCAATGAATTTGTAGGGTGTGTTTGGACAACCCATATCTTGGTCGGGAGACATACACTCATTGAGATCAATATCTAAAGGTTTTGAACTTGAAGATGAACTTACATGAACGGTATTTTCTTTAACTTTGATGGTTAGCTTTTTAACACCTACAGTTATGCAAACTTCATGAACAAAATAATGTACATGATCGTCATTAAATAAGTTGAGTATGCTACTACCGACGTTGTAAGATAACTGCATTTTTTTGTTATCATCAACCTTGAACTTCTTCACATAACGAACTAGATTCATGTAGTTAACATCATTTGGGAGTAACACCCCATAATGTATTTCTTCAAATAACAAAAACAGTTTTAATTTTTCAGAGCTCATTTTGTGTAGATGGTATGTAATGGCCAAATACAATGACTTAGATGTATATCATAACTAATCAAGTACGAATTAGGCCAATGTATTAAAGTTTGACATAAATACAATCACTAACTAAAAGTATCCCCATACAACTTTGACTTACATTAAGCAGCAAGGAGTTTGTCTGCATCATGGGCTTTTTTTGCCAAATTTTACTCACTGGCCCATTTGACAAACAGAAAAGAGCGCAATCCATCCAACTGTAATTGTATCTTTTAGGTTTGTAGTAGCATCACAAGCATATTGTTTTGTAATCATGTTTCAAACAAGTAATACAAATAATTATACATAAATAAGTGCTTACATAATAACAAAAATATGAAAGTTAAACTTAAAGTTGGAAATAAAGAAGTACAACAAGTCTAAACAAAACACCATACAAAAGGACATCAAACATAACAAGTTTCCAAAGACGGTTACATATTTAGTTTACTACAAAATATCTAGGACTATAAATAATCACCACATCCTTAACACACTTCTGCTTTATCCGCTCCACAAAACACAGTGATTAGCCTGCACAATAATATGAATGATCTGGGTAAGTAGCAATAATCATTGATTCTTTATACGAACCAACGTAGAAGGAACCAGCATTTCCTAGGATTTGTGTAACATTATTAAACGAATTTGATTCTGGATTGAACATTTATACCGAATGACCACTGTAGTGGCACGTAGGAGCTTCCACTATTGGTTTGTCTTGGTTATTAAAACCCAACAACTTCATAAAATAAGGGGAGGGAATGGTGTACATGACAGTAAAACTATGTTATACTACCGTCAAGAATAGATAACAGTTGACCGACAAAAATAAAGTTATTAGGTGAAAATATTACATTTCCAAATAGTAAGAGAGAGTTTCGGATATTGGAAATAGTTAATGGGAATCCTAACAGTCATATTATGATGTCTGGTATGTCAATGACTTCAAACTGGTGGGTATTCATATCAAATGAAGCTAGTAGCGTTTTCTTGTAAAAAACACCACTATTGGAAACAGACCTTTCATGACCAAGCTAATAAATTAAGCCACCAACAACTACTTGACTTGACCGTTTGAATCTAATTGATTCTCAGGGCAAACGATTATTGGCAACTTGGTTCCATGTTTCAGAGCTCATTGTAAAAACAGAAACATACCAATTACCTTGTCTAGAAACCAGGTATGAAATCTTTACAATGGTTGGGTCTAAAGTATCAGGAGGAACACCAAAGCCTAAAAGGATTTTGTGACAAACTAAGATATTATTAAAAACAGGAACAAAAATCCTAATAGATTTTTTAACTGACGGGTTCCAAAGAGTAGCCGATAAATTATTACCAAATGAAAAACACCAAAGCCCCTAAGAAGTACTAATTGTTTTATGATTTGAAAGATTTAGGTCTGTATCTACAGGGGTGTGGATTAAAGTTTCATCAATAGATAACATAAAACCTTGAAAACCCTTAGTATAGTTCCAAAACAAAATCATTCTTTGACTTACAAACACCGTACGTAAAGACGAAGGATGAAGAGTCTATCATACACTTCCAGGACTTTGATACACTGCGAAACTGTAGTAATGACTTCACGGGAAGTCTATTCATTATCTCAACTTGTATTTCAAACGGTATGTTGTCTGACATTTTTGGAATGTCTCAATACTAAGATATATGATGATTTTGGGGTAAGATTCTTGTTATAAACTAATTTTTAAAAGTGAAAAAGTTTAGTTACTTATCTTGTAAAAGTTAAAACATTACCTACTAATACACATAACTTAAAGGAGGCATTTAATTTTGTGTACGTTGTTGTACTATGTACAGTTTTATCAATTTTTGGCAAGTATACTTTTCCCTTTGTTATTAAACATAATACCACACACCCAAAACCATTAAAAAACACAAAAACACCTAAGAAACCCTAAAAAATCAGCCATGGTAAGGTGCGACAAGTGTGATTTAATAGGAGTCATTTGTACTTCAGGTACACAAGAGAACCCAGGAAGACGCTTCTATTGTTGTTCTAAAAGGGTAAGCTATCTAATTTATATTACATAATTTATTTTCAACATAACATAAGCTTGATATTTTCAATTTAACTTAGGGTTCAAATCAAGGGTTTGTTGATTAGTATGATGAAGAAATATGTCAATGTTCTATTGATATAATTCCTGGGCTGATGAGATCAATTAACCAGTTAGAAATGGAAGTTGCTGACAATCGTGCTAAAAAAAGGAGGATGAAGATGGTGTTATACTTAAGTTGAGCTTTTTTCTTCGTTTATTATATGCTTAACTAATGTGATGTAATAAGTAACTTTGGAAGTTAATGTAATTCCAGTAATATAACTTTTGAACCTTATCTTAGTGAAGCTAATGTTATGTATCTTAGTGAAATGAATGTTATGTATTTTTTTGGTAATGTTAAGTATGTTGCTTGTTCATTGGGGTGAACTGATTATTGCTATAGCAGACAAAGGAAAGTCAATAGAGTTATTCAATACAAGAGACTTCGAAGGGGAATGTACCTTCATCCATTAACACAGCTTTTGGTGCTGCGAACTTGTGATTCCAAAAGTATTGAAGCATCGTTTCACGATAGGCTAACACTGTTTGTATAGGGTCTTTGAATGCCAATGGCTGTTTATGGCTCAGTCGGTATAAAAATATACAAACCCATACACCATAGTCGCCAGATTCGTCTGCTTGCCTAACAACATTTGGAAACGCGTATTTGATTTCATACCGCTCAACTGATATCCCTTTGCTGGCTAAAACTCCATGCTCGTTTAGATACGATGTAAGCTGTTGTGGCAAATTTGTCTTCATGTTTCTCCACCATGGTCTCCTATTTCCTTTGACTCAACCAAGAGTATCATAAAAGGTAACCACACCAGTAGAGATTTGGAGCTCAGCTAGACACCAGTGTCTTTGTGGCTCATTGACGGGAATATATACCTATTTAAACAACTACTGTTATATAAACTATTTGTACACATATTATAAATATGTTTTAGTTAAGGTTGATAACCAAACACACCTTCTCCACATTTTGCCAGGCCACAGGATACCTCACACCGTTGGAATAATAGTCATGTATTGATCCACCTAGTATGCATGGTAAGAAATATGGGCTTACCATAGCCCAATTTGCTTTGGGCTCTCAAAAAGACCACATAAGATCAACCCATAAATCCAGGTGTTGTGCATGAAAAACAAATTAAATAAACTAAACAATTTAATAAGTTTAGAAATAAGAAATGCATATGCTGAGAAAAATTAAATTACTTACACTGTCTCCCAACCAGCCTTTTTTTGCGAGGTCAAGACAGGCTAGCTGTAACCAGAAAATTCTATCAACAGTTATGTCCCGAAATCCCCAGGGAAACCGATACTCTGGCGGATCTTGCATTTTTAGAAATTCAGATATCTCATCTAGGACAGTTACCTTGTCCTTTTTGCATCCATCCGGCCTTGACAAATTCTGGATCATGATATTAAATGCAAATTTATTCATATTCACAACATTTAAATTTGCTCTTATATTTAGAAAACAAATATAAAGTCAAACCTCAACAAACACTTGTAGTGTCAACAATTCATTAAGGGACCTAATTTTCGGCTGTCCGGATATTTCCTGCAAAAAATAAAATATAAATGAATGTAGGATTGGTATAGTAAGAATGTCAGTATACCAATTGAATTTACAAACATTTCACTGTACCACCTCAAACTCAGGAGCCACAATGGTATCCCCGATGGAAGTCATGGATCTTGTTTTTGGAGGGGCTGGAGTAGTGGTTCCTAGTTGACCATATGGGGAACCAAGAGCCATAGCCAACTTCTTCTTTCGCTCTTGGACAGACCTTAAGACATACTTCTTTTGTAGACCACACTTCTTCTTTTTTGATCGAATGTTGGCTGCAAAAACAGTTTCTAAAGGTGGTTTGTAATCAGCTTTAACAACATTCACATACTTGGACTTGTTAATTTCATCCTGGAATTAGAAAGTGTGGTATACTTATGTATAATTACTAATAAGGCACATACACATAGGATTAAAACCAATCCATTGTCATAATATACCTTGACATTTTCTGGCAACAAAATTCATTGAATCTTTCTGTGCGTCAATTAGCTCATCTACCGGTTGATGTTCTAAAGGTGTATCTTTAACAGGAAAATTATCCTCTTCATGTTGAAACTTCATATCATCTAAAGAAACATTAGGAATAATCTCCTCATCATTCAAGACAGACATGTAATCGTCCCGAAATTCATCAGCCTGACATGTTTTAGTTATATAAACAGGATAAGAAAACGATTATAAACAAATAATTTAGTTTCAAATTTTAATATATATACATATAGTTAGGGGCTCGGCCGTTGGATGTTCCTTGATTTTAGGTCCAGACGATTAACATAGGCTTCATGTTGAAGAACATCTAGTTCTGGATGGTCGGAAGCATAAGCACATGCTTGAATTGGAGCATCCACACTGGCATGAATGGGTTGAGAACAATTATAATCATTCATTTGATTTGGCTTATCAATTGCCATACCATCAAAACCGACTTCGGCATTATGCATATCAGGACGAGAGCATATTGACTGTCAAATTCAAATCATTAGTGACAAAATTCTCAAACTTATCTATGAACAGGGGTATATATTATAAGTAAGAGAAGTTTATACTAACCATTGGATCATTAGCTGCACCACCTAATTCTTGGTCCACACCGGTTTGATTAGAATTTAAATCTAGAACAGAACAGGATGGAATATCATCAGAGTGATTGGGAATCATATTAGGCTTTGTATTTTCTGCGCCATCATCATTTAGGTGCTTTTCTTTTAAAATTCTCTCTAAATTTGAAATTCTTTCTTCATGAACCTTAATCATGGCATAAAGGTCACGTATTGATACATCGGCCGACTGTTATCTTCTTCACTATCTCTACAGCCTGCTTATGAATCAAAAAGACCATCTCCATCTTCCAATAAAACCTGATCATTATTTCCAACAGATTTTTGATTTACAACATTATCTTTAGACAAACACGCAGAAGCATCCTCGCACACATTACAGTCTTCATCAACAGAATTATCTTTTGAGACCAAAACAGAATCATCCCCGCAACCTTTCCAATCATCATCAACAATACCATTGAATAATGGAATACTTGATTCAAACCATGCTTGAATCTTCTCTGTAGGAATTGGATCAAGGTTCAGTCCTAACAAATAAATACAAACAAAAATGCTTAGGAACAAAAAACCAAATTTAATAAAATATTTGAATACAGTTATGTATGTGCTTACATGTCCAAATAGACGGTTGTAATGAGATTTATCAAACTTTGTAATGTTTGTCCAGGCAAGACAACGAGGTATGCCATTATCCTTTTTAGACCGTTTGGGTAACTCTCCAAGATCCATATCTACATAATAAGTTTAATTTTGGTTACATAAAAACTCATAAGCTTTATACAAGATAAGCATAAAAGGATAAAGGTTTATAAATTGTAACCTTGAAAGCCCAAGCAAAACCATATAGATTGTATGTGGCATTGTAGTTTGGGTTTTTCTTCTCCTCATCCAAATGATGTTGTCGGTATTCATAAACAATGTTAACAGTCATTTCATAAAATTTTGACCACATATATTCACCCCAAGGATAGTCATTCCACGCATCCAAATTCTCCACCAATGTCACTAAATGCCTAGCGATACAATTCTTGTCTTCTTTACTCTATAAACCACTAATTTCTGACAAAATTAAAAAGATAACTGAACGCATCAATATCATGTAAACCCGCCCAACCCTTTTTATCTCTAACAAGGGCCAAAAGATGACATGATTTTAATCTCCTAATACCTTTTTCAGTTACTATATCTGGAAATACGCGCGTACAAAAACAACTCAAATTCTCATGTTTGAATGACACAACGACAAGTCGAAAACCAGTAAGTAAAGAAAATTCTTTCCGGCCAAAGTGTAACATATGATCGCCAATACGGAATATAATTGGGGGACATTTAGATGTAACCTCTTAGACGTGTACCTGATGTTGCAACACATAATGCATCAAATGGTTATCATTGTAGTGAGAAGGAAGATCCAACCGAGGCCCAAATACAGTTCTTCTAAATAGGTTCAGACGATTAGGATTGGATGACAATAGACATTTAATTTTTGGAAGTAATTTCAAAGCTGACCTAACAACTACTTTAACATCATACAACTGAATGGAATCAGTCATGTTATAAATTGATAGAGGAGAAAGTATGAGTTGATTGATTAAGGGATTACTGTGTATTTATGATGCGAGTGTGTGTTCATGGATGGTCAATTGTGTTTTTTGTGTGTGTTTGGTTAAGGTTGAAGAACAAAGAACAGTGACGATGTATGTGTATTTGGTATATAAAAAGTTAATTTTGAATTTTTTATTAGTTAATAGGGATTTTGTCAAGGGAAAAAAGTTTTAAAATAATAGTTGCCCTAAAGAACTCGTTGCCCAAAGTACTAGTTGCACAATACCTAAAATAAGCTAACCTGTTGAAAAGACAAAAATGTCCAGTTGCCCAATACATAGTTGTCCTAATAATACTAGTTGCCCTACAGACATAAGGGTACATATACCTTACACATGTACTATATACTTTTGTACCTTTAGGGACACTTGTCACTTTCTGCATAAGTAGCGCCGTTGCCCTGGTTGCACGGGTTATTTTAGGAACAAAAAAGCCATTAGGTGGAGAATGGCATTTCACTTTTGATTTTGGACCTTTTTAAGAATTAGCCCTTTTTTGCGTTTGAGGTTGTGATGTTGTTTGATTTTTTTTGTTTTGTGTATGTGATGTTGTGAATCTGGGTTTTGGATTTCGATGTGTTTGTGATGTTGTTTGTTTTTTTTGTGAATTTGGGTTTTGTTTTGGTGGTGGGAGTTGTGTTGGTGGAGGTGTGGGTTTCGGCGGAGGGGTGGTTTCAGTGGTGGTTTGGTTCGGTGGTGGGGTCCGTTGGTGGTTGTGAGTTTCGGTGGTGTTAGAGAGATCCCGGTGGTGGTGATGGTGGTGGTGGTGGGAGTTGTGTTGGTGGAGAGATGAGAGGGTTTTGGTTTATTAAAAGATAAAGGAAAATCTATTA
Organism: Tanacetum coccineum; assembly: GCA_026074375.1. NCBI lineage: Eukaryota > Viridiplantae > Streptophyta > Magnoliopsida > Asterales > Asteraceae > Tanacetum > Tanacetum coccineum. The sequence goes on along the minus strand of BQNB010056162.1, from coordinate 26,469 downwards.
TTTAAAAAATATATAAAAAAGAACAGAGGGATATTTTAGTCATTTTAGTTCGACCAAAGACCAAAAGTGGAACCAAACATTCAAAATACGGACGTTTTTTGCACTTTCAAAATTCGACGGACCAAATCTGCAATTTGGCCAAACCACCAGGACCATTTTGCAATTCTATCTAATAAAAAAGTGATCTTGAAAGTGTTGTGTTAATAAAGTGACCAAGTGTATGAAAGCTGACTTGGTTCCATTGATTATTGGGAATATGTCAAGGTTCTAAAAGGCCCGCCATGGCGCCGCTAAGGTCTTGCAAAAACGCGAGACGTGACCTTCACGCTACGCAATAGACCAAGGCGTAGGCTTAAGGCATAACATGAGATGAGAAGTGAAAACACATGATAAGGCGCGATAAGACATGATGCGTGGAGGCTTTTTGAATTCAATTTCGATAAAAAAATCGTTTTTTTATTGAAATGAAAAAGATTACATACAAAGATAGTTTCTTGACTTTATTCCTTATGTATGTCACTTTTTGTAAACTCGATATATTTGAAATATGATATAAATATATAAATTTATAAATATTTTCATATTTTGGGCCGCTTTAAGTCACGCCTTAAAAACGCCATGACTCGCCATGGCTCCTAAGGTGTGAGGCTTGACCATGCCGCCACGCCACGCCTCCCCGCTATTTATAACCTTGCTTAATAGTAACCAAGTTTCAATGAGTGTTCTAATTTGGTACATCAAACTTTATATTAACCATAAAAACCATCAAAGTTTCAAAACTGTTCCATTCTTATGTAATTTTTTAAAATTTGTGTGTTTAAGGTATCCATCTATGCATTAACACGTTGTACATTACATTTAGACATCCACCTCCTAAATTTCACTACTTTCAACCAACTCTATGTACAACCCGTTAATGTACCACTAAGCATAAAAAATAATCACAAAATAGTAACCAAGTTTGTGAAGTGTTTCGTTCCGGTCACTCTAACACGAAAATTACACAAGAATGAAACAGTTTAGAAACTTTGATAGATTTACTAGTTGATATAAAGTTTGAGGTACCAAATTGAAACTCATCTGAAACTTGGTTACTATTTAATGAGTTATAAACCTTTTTGTGTCATGTTTGAGGTACCAAATTAAAACACATCTGAAACTTCGTTACTATAAAGTTTGAGGTATCAAATTGAAACACATGAAACTTGGGGTACCAAAAAGGACGGCCCAAATAAACAAAGTATGTTATTGTGTCATATTTTTCAGTTTCAAAAGTTCGCTGAGTTATAAACCTTTTTGTCTCAGTGTGCAAGTTTTGTTGTCTCCTATGTTTATGACTAAAAAAAAAATTAAAAATATATATACAAAAGAGCTCCTCATGTTTCAACTATTAAGGACTTTTTTATATAACAAATTTTATTTATCAAATATCTAACAAATATGTACCGATGTTCAAAATGAAATATATACCGACATAAAAAACTCTAGATTACAAACAAAACGAGCCCGATATTAATATACTTCACACGTGCGTACGATTTTGTAAAAAAAATTGAAGTTTAGCATTGTTTTTAGAATAAAAATACTTTAAAACACACCCTTAACCGACATAATAATTTTAAAAAATACCCTAAAGTTTATTTTTTCAAAAAATAATAATTTTTTTCTATTTACAATTTTATTGTTACGTTGACGTCTTAATGCAGTAATCTTAGCATGAATTCAAGTATCAATTATCTGCGAAAAACAAATAAAATAGTCTTCGAAAAGCAAATAAAAATACATCCTCATTTCCCAACCAATTCAACTATAAATTATCTTGGAAAAGCAAATAAAAATAGTCTCGCGTGTTGCCGCGCGAACACCATTCTTTCACGTAACTATACTAAGGAACATGTTGTCTGCTCTAGGTATTAACTTGGGCTTCCTGTGGCCTGTGTGATTGGCCTGTGCTTCTAGATCTTCCACAAAAGTCACCCCATACACACACATGATACGTGTCCAACATTTTTTCTTAACGTTATCATCTATGGTGTCTACACCCTTCATTCATCGTTTCATCATAATCCGGCTCACACAAAATCATATCTAACTCACAAACAACATGCAACGAAGATCGAAGCGCTGCTATTGAGATTATAATCAAATCATCAAAATTAGTTTATCTAAATCAAAGGTATGTTTATGGATTCTGATTTCAAGGTTGGGTTTTGGGAACGTATGTGTGATAACCTGAAGGCGCCAAAGGAAGTTGATCGAGACGAGATCTGAGTAAGTCGCATTTTACTCCTCCTATTCGATGTAAGTCTTGAATGTTATTGTTTTATCGGATTTTGTTTATTAAACTTTCGTCTTTTTTTTTGTTTGGTGGTTGCGGCTGCAGTAGTGAAAGTAGAGGATGCACCTTTGGAGTGTGCCGTTTATGGGTTCCAATATAATTCACAGGTCTGCGTTTTTGGTTTTGGTTGTGAAATTCAGTAGTTTGTGCAAAAATGTTTGTTTGCGTTAATGAGTGTGGTTCATGGTTTATGGTTTTGGATTCCGTTCTAATACTGATAATGTTTTTAAAATGCCCTGTCATGATTGTCGTAGTATGAGCGAAACGAAATGGGTCTTTGAAGATCCGTCTGTAACTTGGCGGGGCAACGACCGGATGACATAGTATAAGTGATTACTATGCAACTGTGTTTGTTGCAGCCATGACGAAATTCACTGTGACTCGACCCCCATTTACAGCTTTAAGCCTGATTATTTACTGCATTTACATGGCTATATTTTATGTTGAGGTTCACAAGGCCAATTATCGATTACGATCGTAGAATACAAAACGAGGCATGAGAATGTGCGATATTAAAGCAAATGATGAGTTACTTCTTTTCTTTGATGATGGAAGACATCTTGCATTTGTGTGGTGCTTGCTGGATTTTTGGATGTCATTTGGTAGCATAGCCTTGCTTGACATACTATGATCGAGATAACGTGTAACATTCAAACTTACAATCATACATGTAAATGTAGAAGTTGTCTGAACCGAAGAATAGGAGAGGAGTGAACGTGTGTAGTTGATCAATGTGGAAGGCCAAGGTGAATACGATTTCTTTCTTCATACATTGCGTTTCTTTCACAATATATATTTTAAAGATTGCTTTTATATTTATTGTTTTTGTTTCCAAAAATCGTTGAATACAGGCGCGTGTTGGCAACAAGGTCACATGTTGGTAGGGATCGTTTGATATCAATGCTGCAACAAGCTCACATGTTAGTCTCGGTCCTCTTCAAATTGATGCGTGATAAAAGTTTTAAGCATTTTAAGAGAAGGGGTTGCAAGCTATATCCATTCTTTAGTGCTTCAACTTATGTCTCTCGAACTTCAGAAAACATAGGGTTGAGTTAGCTGGGGTGAGGCTGGTAAGAGTGAGGGTACTGAGGTGGCAGAAAAACACGCACGCTATGCATCTTGGCTTATGGTTCAGGTTCTGATACAAATTTCTCTTTTTACATAAGCTATTATTAATATAATGTCGCCAGATACTTACTAGGACAAATTGGGAGGTTGTAAATTCACTAATACACTACATATGATGCTTAGCTCGATTAACAGTTTTAAGTTCCTTCCCTTCTAACTTTAAACATTTAGCCATTTGACCTCTTAGCATTAAAATATAACGCATTGCTAGAACGAGAATATAACTTTTGAAATATAACAATCTAAGGGGTTTAATTCAATGTAAGCACACTTACATGGTTTCTGACCTATTCCAGCTTTCAACCGGTACTTCTTTACAGATATGACTCATATTATTTAGAATACATAAGTACATATAAAAGGTACGTAAGAATAAGATCATGTAAAATATTTATATGGAGGAAGGAAGTACTGATTGGCATTATGGTGTTCCAAAATAGGTAAAAATAAATAAACTTTCAAATCGTAACAACCCATAGCAGTTCAATAAATTGTCCGTTTACGTTTTTGTAATCAAGTTTATGCACTACTTTTCATGACAATACGATGACCAGCTGCTAATATATAATGCGTGGCGCCAAGAATGTTTTCGGCTTAGATATACATGTAGATCACACGCACACATAGTAATTTAAGCAATTCGGTGGTCCCTTATTTCTTTTTTTTGTCTCTATAAGCCACAAGCCGGCTATATAAACCGAAACAAACACCCTTATATAACTTTACATGACAATACGATGACCAGATGCTAATATATAATGTGTGGCGCCAAGAATGTTTTCGGCTTAGATATATATGTAGATCACACACACATAGGATTTTAATCAATTTGGTGGTCGCCTATTTCTTTTTTTCTCTATAAGCCACATACCGGCTATATAAGCTGAAACAAACACCCTTATATGAAATAACAATGTGGGGTTTCAATAAGATTAATATGGAGACGTACCCACTTCATGAATTTCAAAATAACAATCAAAGATGTTTGAAATTGGAGACAATGGATTAAGTTTTGATATGGGTATTGTTTTATGTATATGAAAGTGTATAAATTTACATGTTAAATGAAGTGGTTGATAAGTCATTGTACTTTTAGGTAGATAAGGAATGTTAATGAAAAAGTTGTAAACTAATCATCAAATATAAATATTTCTGTCGATTTTGCGGAATTTCAGATAAAATGGTGGATGAATTTAATGGGCTGTTTGGGAATTGGGAGTGCCTTATTTATTGCTTTTTGAAAACAGCTTTTTTGAATAAGTAATTTTAGTTGATTTTCTTCAATTACAAATAAGTTTTAGTACCAAGCTTTGACCGTCAATACTTTCTTATGGCTTTTTGTTATTAGCATTTTTCGATGATAGATTGACGATTTTCAATGTTTGTTGTGTAAGAGAAATGAAATGTGGTGTGCACCTAACATTGCCTTTTTCCCACTCCACACACGCAGGTTACTCATTTTCCTCTCCATCAACGGGTTTTGACGTCGTTGTGGAACACATACATGTTTCCCGTGGTTATGATGAGGTTTTTTTTATTAAGTGAAGATAACAATATAGTTTTTAGATTTAAACCTTTTGGACATTTTTCACACAAATGGTATATTTGAATCATTATAAGTGTCACCTAAGTGAACCCTTTCATAACAACTGAAATATGAGGTTATCAAAATGAAGATTTAGACATGTTAGCTAACGAATTGGTTCAGATTCGATTATCAATATCATTTTCAATTCGTTTGTACTCATTGACTTGACAGATATATGTCAATGAAAAAGCATCCTTAAGAGACTGCTTCAAAATCTCGATGTCAACTGTAACTGATGGGTTTGATCAATCTGTTGTTTCTGTTATGCCAGTAATCATCGTGTTGGTAAAGCCAGAAAAAAGCAAAACACTCGAGTTAGATGCTGCCAATAGCAAGTTGTCTTTTGTATGGTCCTATCTTATGTAAACAATAGTAGGCTAGGTGGTATCATCCTGTCTTTTGTAATAATGTATAGGATATGCCATAGCTACTAGCAATCTTTTGGGCAGGATATAAACTTGGGCAATGTACATGATATGTCATGGTTACTAGCAATCCTATGCTAAAGATACAACATTAGCAACTGTCTTTTGTAACCAATTCAAAATAACGTATCGTCGGCCAACTAATTAACAACGTGCAATACCAATATCTACGTTAATTGATAAAATGTAAACGAAAATAGCGCACCATATGTTGCAATAACATGTTAGCCTCCGCCGCAACACGCGGGTTATTTTTCAACTCGTTTGTAAACATTTAAAAGATTCTAGATAAGCAGGTTGTTGAATACAATGTGCCTTAAAAGGTTTTTGTTATTGGATTGGATCAAATTTATTTAACAAATTAAATTGTATTTTTGTCTTAAAGTATCATTATTATTAAGGTGTAATAAGATCTAAATATTACGAGAAATATGGATCCGAACTTTAACAAGAAGCAACAACTTAAAAACAATTATATAATAAGTCGATTCATTTAGAAGGCAAATTACAAAAACAATATATTTTAAAATTCTACACTTCAACTTTTTTCACTAAAAAGATATGTTTTGTTACAGTTGGTTGTATGAAAGTGTTTCATCCAATCAAAAAGATGTTAATTGTGTATTCGAATTTGTCAAGTAAAATTACAAACACAAAGACAAATATATGTAATAAGCTGTAGAATGATGGAATCACTTAACAATAATCAATATTAAAGAAAGAGTAGAGAGAGAAAGTGGGTTGATACATTTAGTGAGAGAAAGAAAGAACTAGTATTGCATAGAATGACCAAATGAACAACCAACCATCTCCAAGGCATGGAGAGGGCTATTTATACTATCCTAAAGCCGGTCACCATAGTTTGACTTAGGTTGACCCGGTTAGTTTAGTAAGTTTCCAAATATTACACTACGAGCTATACTATTACAACTTTGGAAGTGACCGAGTCTTTTCTCAATTCCTAACAATCTCCCTCTAAGGGAGGTCACTCCAATTTACAAAACTTAAGCTCTACATTCTATGAATGTCTTGAATCTTTAGCTCGTAGTCTTTTATCTTGATCTTTATCTTGTGAATCTTGATGTAGCAATCTTTAGACTTTTAGGCTTTAGCTTATATCTTTGATTTGACTTGTATGTGATCTTTAAGCTTTTTGAAATCATCAACCAAACATAATCTCTTTTCTCTATCTTGTAATCTTTTGACTTCTTATGATCTTGTGACTTCTGGACCGACATGCTCATACTGTTCTTGATGTTGAAAGCGTGTGTAACCATTTTTCTTGAAATTCTTTAACTTTAACACTTCCTCACTTGATGGAGGATGCGCGTTATTAACTTAATACTTCGTCACTTCAAGAAATACGTACAGTATCAGAGTAGCAGAAGTCTTGAAACATGTACTTGAGCTTTCATGATGTCTTTACATATGTCGGTCGAGTATGAGCATGTGGCATTGACTTCAACTTGTCATCGGGTAACTGCTACCACCGTCAGGAAATGTGAAAAAATAGGTTAGTGATAAACAACATATATGGACGAAAGTGGCTTTGTCACTTCGTCGAATATGGTTGTAACAACCACGGTTCTCCGTTATTCAGTATAAATACTACATGTGATCAGGTAGAATTTCGAAGAATCTCTTTGATAGGGTTTCGCAGTTGCACTAGCCGTTCTCATTACCGGAGCATCTCAAAGTAGACAACACGGTAAGAGTGACCCGGTAAGTTACTATCTTCACGATTAAGCCGTCAATACGTGTTCAGCTTTCCTATGTCCAGATACCTTTGTGAGGCTTCCCATGGACAAAAGATTAAAAATTGATTTAGAAAATCAGTCGGTGTATTAAGATGCAAAAGGTTTTTATAACACACCAACAGTTTTAACTTTTTCAAAAAACATAAGCTGGACCGAATCAATATCCAGTCTCACAAGTTCGACCCATATAAGATCTCACAATTCACCTACCAAGAGCTTGTTTGATGTTGACTCAAGCAGGATTTCCATCTACATTGTGAATACTTTAAGTATCACTCGGATGTTCTGGCAAGATCACAAGGATAATGCATAGGACTCTTATGTTATTACTTGTTTGTCACAATGTGTGAGCAATAAATATGAATGAATAGTGTCCTAGCGAGATTTGTGGATGATCTCTTTTATGGCTCTAGACTCGATAGTGCACATTTGGTTTTAGTAATCGGAGGCTAGAGTGGACTGCCACCTTTTCAATACCAACTAACTCGGAGTGAGAAAGTCGATAGAAATGCGTGTAATCTCTATAAGAAATGAAACAATATTCTGTTGAGAGACCTTGAGTGGATGGGAAGGGTTATGCATTGCATCACTGGGTCCATGATGATTATCTTCAATACCAGACAACAGCTTAGGTGTTGCTGATAGCATATGTATTGACCCGGTATCTGCCTATGTGTAAGGAGGGCTTCTTTCTTTTAACCCTTTATCTTAAATTTTCTTGATAATTCTTCAACCCCTTCAGTGCTTACCGAGACTTCATGACTAGTATCTTGTTGGGTTTGTTCCAATACTAGCTCCATCTCAGCCGACACTTTTCCTTTATTCTCAATGTTACTCCTTTTTTTTATTATACATATGGACTTCTACACTAACTAGTGGAATGTCCCTAGGTAGATTCCTCCGGTTCTGGCTGGATCATGGGAACGAATACCTAATCCTAACCACCTTATAACTCCAAGTAATTGCAAACATGGTCGGTCTTTTGGTATTATTCTCAACCTTCAAACCATTTGAAATTGCTCCACCTCAACATGTGCATCGATATTTGAAAATGTTTAGCACATGAAGGGTGAAACTTGCACTTGGGTCATTAAAATCACATCTTTAGCCATATATTTTAATCATATTTTCTCCCCTTATCAAAAATGTCAAACTTTTTGATATTTTAGATATCAATTGATTCAAATATTAATGGTTTCAGGGAGAAATGTAGAATTATTAACAAGCCGTATTGGGAACATATTAAATGCTCCCCCTCAATTTATACGGGGTATTATATATATATATATAGTGTTGAGTGCGTTAATTTGAAAGATTTTGAATTTCTTGAAAAATTCTATAAAGTTCGTATTCAAACACTATTGATATTGCCTACTATCATAAGTCAATACTACATATTCACAATATTCACAAGATAAGATTTTGAGATTGGACCTGATGATTAAACAGTATGCGTCATAAGTTTGTAGTCCATCTCGATTTCCCTTGCACTAACCAACCGCTCCAGATTCCTAATAGTTTCCCTTTCTCCCAGCATCTTATCGATCAACTCAATCATTAAACTCGACCTCCTTTGGTCAACAACCATCCGCGTTCTCTTTGGCATATCCTTGTTGTAATCTAGGTGAAAGTCGAGTACTTTGTGATGAATCTCATCTCGAACAGACTTGAGTGTGCCATTCGAGAACTTGTATAGCTCATCAACTAGCAATACCTTTTTCTATTTGTTTAGATCTTCATAGACAATTTATGGTGGATCATATGATGGAGTGTAAGGTTCTTTAAATTCAATCCCTGGAAAGGTCTTCTGAGATTTGGTGATGTTAAGATTCTTCTGGTATCTCTCTACACCAAGCTGTAAATCTTCAACACGTCCCTTGAGGATTAGGCTTCTTATAAACATACGAAGAGCCACAATGAAGTAAACAATATCACTCCTGTCGAGGTGGAATAGCTTGTGTTAAATAGCAAGAAGAAGTATATCTTCAATGTCGTTCAGGTGTAGATCAACAAAGTCACCTTCTTTAAACTTATAAAGTTAGTGATCAGATCTCTTCACCACAATCTCTTCTAAGTGACCATATCCATGCATTTTTTTTACACTAACACTCTTCAAACCAAGAATCGCCTTGTTAGAATATACATAATGTTTGGAGAATTTGTTTACCTGAGATTGGTACCACAATTTACGTCTTTTACCCTAGTGCTTGATTCCCATTAACGCATCTTTATCATACGCATGGTTGATGGTACCCCAAAGTGTAGGGACCATGTCATCAATTCCCTTGATCTCATACCGAGCAGCCTTTGTCTTCGTAATGGATAAGGTGTATGTTACCTCTGGATCAAAAGTCTTCAAATACTCCAAATCATTGTTGAAGAAGTAATCAACAGCAATGGCGTGATGACCTAGGGGACCATAAAGTGGAAGAGGCTTGGAAAGATTAAACGGGTAACGATATCCTTCTGGATTGTTCTAATCAAGCTTGTCAGTTAAAGCATTGAAGCACTCTTGAAAGTTATACGCAAGCTTAATACTGCTGGAGCACGTGCCTTTTAACAGATTCAAGGCAGGTCCTATCAAGATATCTTAAGTGAGATTTTCTATCATTAGTCCATTCAACACGTACTTCGAGAATTCGATAGGAGTTGCCAAGAGGTCTTTGAATGTGAGAGGATCTTGTGAATCAGAGACCATTTGATTGGACCAAAGTTGTTTTGGTTGATCAAGTACAACCTGACGCTTGTTCCATTTAGGATCTGGAGTAGGAGGCCTCAGAGGTTGCTGAACCATTCTGGATTCTGAGTCTTATAAGTCTTTGGTTCAGAAGCAGCTTGTGGTTGATCATCATCATGAACCACATCATTACCAGCATCTTCCATAATCACCTCAGCATTAGGTTCTTCAACTGGTTCCTTTGCTGAAGCAGACTTACTAGTTTTGGATCCTTTAGTTGGAGCTTTATCTTTTGGAGTTTCCTTAGTGGTGGATGGCTTCTTTATAGACTCGGATTCTTTAGTTCTTCTCCTTTTGGTCTTCTTACCCTAGTTTGGTCCAGCTGAAGGGCCTTCATCATCATCGTGCTTCCATAAGTGCATGGTATAATCGATGATTGGTAGGATTTCTATTGAAATACTTGTTTGTATGCATGGATTGGTAGAGAGCGCTCTTTAGATCATACTCTTCTAGAGTTGCCTTGTCAGTAGACTTGATGGTATACTTTGGAATCTTTTGCTTCTCAGCTTGTTCCTTCTTGATCTTGAGAATATCTGAATGACTTTTCTCAGATTCTTGTTCAACTATTGGTGTTGGTTTCTTGGTTAACTCATGAAGATGTTGTAGAGAATATTTATGAATAAGATCTGTCATATGTTTTTACAGTTGCTTTTGAAATACATCTCTGACTTTGGAATCAAGATAACTGTCAACAACTGTTGGAACATAGGACTAGAGAATAGCAAGAGCTTCATAGGAGTGATCAACAGTTTTAAGCTCAGACACATCTTTCTCTAATTTTACAACTCTTAATTCAACAGCAGTGAGTGCATTGGATCCAGAAATAGTAGTGATAATGGTTGGAGCATCAGTTGTGGTTGGTAGTGTATGGATTGGTGTTGTTGTTTGTTGTACAGATGAGATGATAGGTGTCACTTGAGATGAGGGGGCAATAGTTGAAACTGGATTTTCAGTGACAAGTTCAGGTATAGGTGGGAGTATAGTTGTCTCTGGAATCACTGAGACAGTAACCTTCTATACTGATGGAGACTGTGTCTGAGGAGTTTCTTATTAGATGGGAATATCCAGCAAAGAACTAACATCTGTATTTGTAGAATCCTTAACAGTACTAACTAATGAAGAATTAGAAGAAAGTTTAAGAAATTGATCACCAAAAACTAAAGAAACATATAAGCTTAAGCTTGATGGAGGGATCTTAGTCTTCTAGGCATCATCCTTTGCTTCTGAAGTCTTTACATCTTGTTCCTTTACAGCATCATTTTCCTCCTCATTACCTTTATCGGACTCTTCATCTTTAGCATCTTTCATCTCTTCATCCTCATCTTTTTGCACACACATCTTATACTTATAGATATCATCATCATCAGTTTCTTCATCTTCATCATTAGCATCTTGATCATCTCCTTTATCATCAGTATCACCATCTTTATCATCTTTATCAACATCATCATCATCATCATCATCATCATCATCATCATCATCATCTTCATCACCTCATTCCAAAAGAACCTTCTCTTCAATTATGACCTTATCCTCATCGGGAACCCCTGGTTTAGTACCAGGTCCTTCACATACGTGGTTGCCTTATGCTCATCTTCTTACTTTCTTTAAGGGCTTGTATAATGTCTGCAGCTTCTTGTTCTTCTGGAGTAAGAGACAGAACACCTTTAAGCTTAGCCTTTGAAGTCTCGGGTTTAGACTTTGGAGTACTCGGAGTTTCATGAATGACAACAATCTTAGCACTTTTGCCACTAGACTTCTTCTTAGCTGATTCAGAGACAGATTCAGTCACTATCTTGGCATGTGTATCATGGACTTTCCTTGCTGCTTCTGCTTTTTCAGCTTTAGTTTGGCTGATTGACTTAGCTAACTCCAAAACAGCATCAGGATCATCAGAAATAATGTTGTCATCATCAGATAGTGTAAGTTTCTTCTTGACTCTTCTTTTGCTAGATGTCTTTCTCTAGCTGGTTTAGGGTCAGACTCTTTAGACACTTCGATTTCTTCAATAGGAGTATCAACAGTCTTTTTCCCTTATGACCACTTACCTCTGCTTTTCTTAGGTTGAATTTGATGAGTGAAATATTTGATGAACATCTGGTATGATTTTGAATGCTTGATCGCATCAGTTAGCATCACATTAGGAATAACATGTCCATATTACTAGTAGTCTTCACCAATTCTGATAAACTTTAATCGGCTTACAATACCATCATCTTTGATTATATGATAGTGCTTATGATTGAGATTGGTAAGAGACTTGTGTTGTTTTAGGAAGTGGTTGATGATGATTTTGGTGAATCGGGATACAACATATTCTTACGCCTTGATCTCTTTTCTTTCTTGTGATTAATGTGATAGGCAATCTCTTCCCAGATCAATACAGGATAGTCGACACTTGCTCTATTGAACATTCCCCACTGAATATCAATTATGGACTTCCTAATTTTGTCGTTGCTCGTAGTCTTTCCAGAAAGGCACTTATTGATTATGGCTACCAGAGTTCTCCATGGCTGGTGCATGTGATCCACAAACATATTAGTGTGCCTGTTCAGTAGACCCTTATAGCCAAGATTAATGAGAAATGTGAGAGTTGTATCATCATCTGGAACATCTGTGAAGTCTACACCTTCTACTCTTGGACAAATATTAAGAATTGTCCTGAAGACTTCGGCATTGACAATACACTTCTTGTTGGCTAAGAGGAATTCATAAGAATTAGAATCTTTAACCTTCTTGATGGTGTACCAGAATTGCTGCATAAAGATTTCTAGGACATCCGCAGAGATAGTGAAAGCTTTCAAGCATGTGGAATTCTTGATCATGTCGATAACCACCTGAAGTGTCTCTTCCTTTTGTGGTATAGTGGTTTCCAACTAATATTTGTGGAGCTGATCTTGACTCTCTCAACTGATGGAACCCACTGTTCATCACGGGCTGCAACTTGTTGTGTCTCTTGAGGATTCATGATTCTGCTTAAGAATTAACCAATACAGTTTATATATATACAACGGATATATTTTACGGTTTAAGTTGGTTATCCTTTGATGATTTGATTGATCTATGATTAGGTTTCATGCAAACGTGACAGAATTACTACACTTTAAGAATAAGTCAACTAAGGTCAATTGTCAAAAGTCAACAAATAAAGTCAACAAGGCATTCCAAGGAAACTTAGGACACACATTCAATTAGAGAGAAGCAAATGAACACACAATAAAAGCAAGTTATGATGCATGACACTAAGTATTCCACAAATTTAAAAATTTTGGGCAAAGTTTCTTTTTGTATTTTGTAATATTTCGCTTTGATGTGTACTTGACATGTTTCGCTTAAAAACTATATTACATATTTGGCTTGAACAAGTAGAAACATGTTTCGCTAAAATAAACTCGAACATGTTTCGCTAGAAAACATGTTTCGCTTCAATCCAACATTACATATTTTGCTTCACTCAACCAGAACATGTTTTGCTTCAACTGAAACAATTCTTAACTTAGATTTTACTACTTAAAAGACCTACAAGCACTACTAGAAATCATCACAAATCAACAATAGCATCACAGAATCAATTACCACAAAGTTAAACAATATTTTGAGCATGAAATTCAAAATTCAAGTACACAATAGGAGGAAATCCATTCCAAGCATATTAAGAACCATTTAGAACACATACAATGCACTTAGGGGCCTTCATTATTTTGCAAACATACTCAACACATCACACGAGTCCTTTTTATACCATTTCTTGATCTAATGTACCTAAAAATCGTAGTTTCCACTTAAACAAGATTAAATGAAGCATATTATGCTTGAACTAGCATAAAGAGACTCCTTAGAAGTATTTAAACACAAAACCCACAACTTATTCACCGGCAGTATCATGTTTTGCTTTATATTTCAATCAAAAATCATCGTTTCTCTTAAATGATTAAGGGACATTCAAAATTGTTTCACATATATCTAAAACGCATCCTAATGACCAAAACCACTCGGTCAATTAGACCTAAACCTCAACTTTTATTTAACGAACCCTAATTCATTTTTTCAATTAAGAGAGTAAAAAGGAGTTTTATTCTAAACTGAATTACCTAGATGATAAGTAATGGAATATGAATGGGTAGATGTGAATCTTTTTCCTTGAGAACACGTTTTGATTTTTGAGATTGAATTGAGCGAAATGTGAAGAGAGAAGTTTGTGTGAATGGTTTTGTGAAAAGTGAGTGAAATGTGTTTGAAACTCATATTAACCGGTTTATGTTTCAACTTGGCAGGATTGGTCCTTGTGGTTTTATGTCATTTCTATTTTCTATTTAAACCTTTGACTAAGCCTAAACTTCTTTTAGAAATAACATAATTAAACCTTAAAGTTTATTGCAATGATTATAAGCCTTACATTTTGCCATTTAGTCCCTTAAAGATTAACTTCAATAACATATTAAGACCATTTGAGTTACATTTACATTAACTCCCCTTTGATTGATTACCCGTTATTGAAAAACCTTTTACCATATTATTCCACGATGACTTTCTCAAAGATCATTTTGAAAGAATTTTACTATTTATCCCCCTCAAATAATGTCTCGTTTTCTATTGAAAGAGCTGTAGACATTGTTTGAGTGATAGAAACTTCTTTTAAAATCATTTCTAATGAGAAACTGATATGTTTAATTATTTTTCAAAAAAAACAACACCATTAAAAACAATATTTCTATCGTTTGACATAAATAAATGCACTGACACGTACACTTATTTGATATAGGAATCACGGGTTGTGTTGCCAAGTAAACACAAGCCTTACTATAAGCCATATGTCATATTTTCTATTCGAACTTTATTTACGGCTTTGTGCCATTATTGAATGACATTTCTGAAGCTGTAAATATTATCGATGCTAGAAAACATGTCATGAAAAACTATTTATGTATTTTTCTGATTTTTTTATTTTTTATTTTGTTTTTTGTTTTTATATTTTTATATTTTCTTTTTTGAAAAATTTATATAAAATGAAAAATCATTTTGGGTTTTTATGTTTGTATATATACATATAATAGAGAGGATATATGACAAGTGACCACCATTACTCGTTGTTTTCCTTTGTTAGACGTTTTAACATTTCCGGAGACATACTTTTCATTCTGAGCTTTTCGATCAAGAAGTTGAATCTTTCTCGAGGCAAGGGTTTTTTAGTGAAAGATGTCAAGCCATTTGTGATCCTTCTTGAACAAAGTAGAGTTCCACAATGTCATTCTCCACCTGCTCCTTTATAAAATGGTATCGTACATCGGTGTGCTTTGCTTTAGAGTGTTGAATGTTGTTGCAGCATAGAGCAATCACACTTTTTGGTTTATCCGCAGTATAAGGAATCGAATTAAATTGGAAACCCATAATCCCTGTTTAGTTGGGATCCCGCATCCAAAGGTATTTGAGCACACCACCCAGATTAAGGCAAAATATTTCAGTGCCTCTGTACACGAGATCGCAGTGCTCTTTTGCTTCTTAGAAGACCAGCTAACAAGTTTATCACCTAAAAATTGAGCACTTCCGGATATACTACGTCTAGTGTCTTGACACCCCGCGTGATCTGCATCTGAATATGCTATTTAAGACATACCGGTATCCTTCGAGTACCAGATACACATGTTAATGGTTCCTTTTAGGTATCGAAAGATCTGCTTAACCGCATGTAAGTTCTTTTCGGTATGCCTTGCTTGATACCGGGCACATAAGCAGACTGCATATAGAAGGTCAGGTCTACTGGATGTTAGATACATGAGGGATCCAATCATGCCACGGTAAAGTGTAGCATCTATTGGTGTCCCCTATAGATCTTTATCTAGTTTGTTTCATTCCAACCACGGGTTGTGTCGACCGAATCACTAGTTTAGTAAACCATATTTTTTTGGATTAATTCATAAGACAAATTTTGAATTGTTTTTTATGAAAAAGATTCCTTCTAGACTTTGAGAGATCTGTAATCCTAAAAATAATGACATCTTCCCCATCATCGACATCTTGAACTTAGTGGTCATCAGATTAGCAAACTCATTACATAAAGCAGTATTAGTGGATGCAAATATTATATCATCAACATAAATTTGTACCAGCAATAAGTCGTGTCCTGCTTTCCGTGTAAAGAGTGTGGGATCCACTGCATTTGTAGAGAATTGTTGTGATATGAGGAAGCTTGACAGCATGTCGTACCATGCACGTGGTGCTTTTTAAGACCATAAAGGGCCTTTTTGAGCTTATACACATGCGATGGGTTTTCCTGATCAACAAATCCTTCTGGTTAAGAAACGTAGACATCTTCCTTAAGCTCGCCATTTAAGAAAGCTGTTTTAACGTCCATTTAGAAGATTGCCATATTCTTATTGGCGGCATTAGCTACGAAGATATGGATGGCCTTTATTCTTGCAATCAGTGCAAATGATTCCTCAAAATCGATTCCCTCCTCTTGTCTGAATCCATGTGCAACTAAACGAGCCTTGTTCTTGAGAACCCTGCCAAATTTGTTTGTCTTGACCTTGTAAATCCATTTTAACTTTATCAACATGACTTTATCTGGACACAATACCAATTCCCAAACCTATAGTCTTTTAAATTCAAGAATTTCTTCTTGCATTGCTTCAATCCATTAAGATTCGAGCATAGCTTCTTTGAAGGTCTTTGGTTCTATAGAGGTTAGGAAGGTATCAAAGTAACACCACATGGCATCAGTGTTAAGTTGCTTTCTCGTAGAAACAAATCGAGAAGGATCTCCGATCACATTTGCTAATGGATGAGCCATAGTCTATCTACCAATCAGTTCAAGTGGAGTGTGGAAAGTGTTAGTGAAAATATTATGATATTTAATCTATACGATCTTTTTATGTTTTGGTGATGACAAATGTCACACCCTCAACTAGGTTCCCATCCGAACAAGCGTCCGAGAGCGTGACGTTCATGGCCATCTCAGTTTCAAAGCATAAAGAACGACCTCTAAGGGTACGTTTTAAAAATAAACACTGTTGCGTAAGTTCAAAATATTAATAAGTTATTACATCGATCAAATTTAAAGGATTCAATAGTTAACTAGCGGAAGCTTAAATAAGATCAACAACGATATTTAAAGACATAAGTAAATTTCTGGAAAACTGGTCTGGTAATTAGACTTCACATAGATCAAGCAACAACATCCAAGCTAAGCACCTGAGAAAACACGCTTAAAACGTCAACATAAAGTTGGTGAATTCATAGGTTTACTTCAAATATTATCAATTTAGACCACAAGATTTTCAAAACGCATGCGACAAGTTTATACAGGAGGGATTTATAACTTCACAGAAACGAGTCATTTACCTATGCACTAAGCTCATGACACCGAGGCTAATAATGTAGCGTAGCATGTACATTGCCATATAATATGATTGCCCGTCTACGTGTCCGACCAAAGACCACCTAACCAGATTTCAACATGACATATATCCGTTTATCAAGAGCCCCGTAGGTAGTGAGTGCTACTCACCCGTATAGGGATAATTAGTCCCGATAGATCTATCTACTCATTCGCGCTTACTTAACCAATCCAAATCTAATCGGCTAGAAGGTAACTAATTGTTCATGATATTTCCGGCAGTAGTGTTCTAAACGCTTAACTCACGCAACACGTATAGTACTTGACGAATTATATTTTGTAGTAGGTTCTACTTACATTAATTCCATATGGTATAATATAGTGATCAATATGGCTTGAGGGTTTTATCAAAATTGATGGGGTAGGAAATGAATTGTAATGCAATTGATTACTTATGTTGTTCTCATTTAGTGTAAATGTTGTTTGCCGGTTTTAACAAAATTAATTTTGCTTTCCTGCTTTTGTCTTTGATGTGGTAGGAAATGAATTTTAATGCAGTAGGTTACTTACGTTGTTCATAAGCATGATTTAGTGTAAATTGGTAGATAAGGTTATATTATACATGAATATATATTTTTTCATGTTAATAGATATGTTCGCGGATTCATTATGCAAGAGGAAGAGATAAAAAATTTGAGCAATTATTTATTTCCAAAGATTCAATTCCTGCTGATGTCCCTGGTTATTTGTTTATTGATACAGCCGTATATTCCAAAAACCGTTGTTTTCGTCTTCACCTATCTTCTAAAGCAGGGAAAAATTCAGTGCTTCTTCCCACTGGAAGGTTTAAATGCAAGGAAATGGTATGAATTAACTCCTATGCAGTATTGCAACTTTTCTAAAAAAAATTACTTATGCCATTTGTATATATATTACAAAACTTTTGATTCTAATATCGCAGAGTGAAGAAGATGTGTTCATGTTATCATTGATTTGCAATGTAGAAGCAGAATGTGAAAAGCTTCTAACGTGCAATATGGATATTGGTTTTATTAATGTTTTGAAATATGACACTGAGGTAATTCATCTACATACATAAAATATCCTTGAATCTTTGTATATCAGTATTATTTAATTAACTTAGATGATTCATGAACCAATTAATTTATATCAGAGAAACCATGAATACTGTAAAAGACGTACTCACAATTTCAGTGGAAAATCACCATTTCCCAAAATTGATCAGTTCATGGAATACATTTCTACCATTGGAGAAGTAAAAGGTTTGTGACATTACACTACTATTTTGTTTTTTTCCTTGTCATTTTTATTGTTGAACTAATGATTTTTCTTACTATTCTAGGAAAAATTCGAAGCTGGTATTGCTTCTCAGATTATGATATGTTGTTATACAACATGTTAAGAAATAGATTTTGTGAAAAAATTGGCAGAGAACACAAAAGCAATCATGGTAAATATTCTACATTAGGAAATCAATACTGAAAGTTAACATGAAACCACAGTAATAATTTGCGTTGTAATTTTGTTCAGTTATGTATGTTGTGGACTTACAAAGGAATGTTTATTATAAGAAATGTTATGATCCGGACTGTAGAGGTTGATCGTTTTCTATTATATTTTAAATTTAATGTTTATTATGTTCTAAAATATATGCTTATCTCTAATTGATTGATTGTCTTAGGTTATCGATCTCCCTTCCGTCCAGTTCCACCAGATGTGATGTTTAAATCTTTTAAAATAGGTGAGCAAAATGAAAGCCAGATGGATAGACGTGAGAAAGATGATTGGTGGTTTGAAGCAATGTTGGTAGCAGAAAAAGTTGAAAATAAGCCTAGAAATTTAGTCACACCAAATGAAGTAAATATTCTTTTTTTATATATGTCCATAGAATGCTGTTTGTTAATCATGTTCTGATTTTATATAGCAGTTTTAGTGATTGA
Organism: Tanacetum coccineum; assembly: GCA_026074375.1. Taxonomy (NCBI): domain Eukaryota; kingdom Viridiplantae; phylum Streptophyta; class Magnoliopsida; order Asterales; family Asteraceae; genus Tanacetum; species Tanacetum coccineum. The sequence goes on along the minus strand of BQNB010056162.1, from coordinate 7,199 downwards.
AGCTTATATTTTTTTAACATTGTTAATATCCTTTTTAAATTATAGCATAACGAAGTTTGGGATGAAGACGATGACCGGTGGATGTCCACCGAAGAAATTGAGCGTGCATACTATGGACAAACTTGAGCTTGCATCAGAATATGTCTAGATGTGAAATCTCAAATAGTAATATGGTGTCAATATTAATCTGATGTGAAACCAAATTAGTTTATTAATATGGATAAGCATGGGTTGCCACCCACGAAGCGCTTATTTTTGTTAACCAAGTCACGAGCCTGACTCGCCCCCGAATTAGGTTGTTCATGGGGGATAGAAATGGAGGTATATGACATTGAAATAAACGATGTCCCCTCCATGGGGAAAGAAGAAGAAGAATGGAAGAATTATCATCAGGTTTTCATTAATGATAAGCTTGAAAGCATCATAGCCCCGAAGTGAAAATTCCATAGAGTAAGAGTGAACTCCATTAATAATGGATATCCCGGGATTGAACACTTTGTCCTCATTTGAAAATGAAATGACAATGTCAATTACCGGTTCCTCTAAGGAGAGGAAGAGCTCGCTATCAGAATTAAGAGGAGTAAAGGTACTTTCCTCATAGGTGAAATTTAGACCAAAAATTCCATCATTGGTGACAAAATAATCGAGTATGCCTGGATTAAAAACTTTGTCCTCATTTTCGGAAGGAAACGATAGACAAGTATCATTCTCAAAGGCCTCGTTAGTGAGACTTGAGTCACCAATGAGTAATAAGTCAACAAAATCAGGAGTTCTAGGATTAGACTCCTCAATTTCTGAGGGTTCATCCTTAAATGAATTTTCAAGGAATAAGATATCACTCTCAGAATCATATATTCCATCATCAATATACGAAGGTATTGAATCAAGAAAAGCGTCGGTTTCTTCTAATAGTAAGTCAATATCCTTGAATGAGGTAAGAGACTTGGAAGGAAAACCGACGGTAGAATCAGAAGAATGAGTGGGACTGCTACTCGAGGAAATAACTATATCCTCATTTCCAAAACGGAAAGAATCATACTCTGGCGGAGATATGATGAGAGAGAGTTCATCGGTGAGCTTCTCAGAAAGAAAGTCACTCCTTTCAGTAGGAAGAATATGATCATCAGTGAGATCAAATCTAAACGAATCATACTCAAGAAGAGAAAGATAAGAATGAGTAGTGGTACTGCCACTACTCTTCTCTTCTGTATGATTGTCAAAAGAAAATGCCTCATATATTGGAAGAGAAATAACAGAAAGAGAAGTGGGACTGCCACTACTCTTCTCTTCCATGTCAAAGCAAAAAGCTTCAAGCTCGGGCAAAGAATTATCATAAGAAGGAATAAGTGTGTCGGTCTCTCCCAAGAGAAGATCACTACCCTCGGAGGGTGTAGGTGATGGGGAGAAAAACTCGATCAAAGGCTCAAAAGTAGGAGTGGGAATGCCACTCGTGGGATGAAACACTTTCTGAATTAGGTCCTCGAATGTAGAGTCGCAGATGTCAATCATATGGACTGACTCTTTACCATGCCTACCATCGGGCTTAAAAATCAGCCTCTCATCATCATCTCTCAAAATAAGCTCTTCTCCGTGTACATCGATAAGAGCATGAGCTGTCCTCAAGAAAGGTCTCCCAAGTATAAGGGGAACTCGAGAATTATCCTCATAATCGACGACAATGAAGTTAGCTGGAAATGTGAACTTTCCTACTTTCACTAATACATCCTCAGCATTGCCGGATGGATGAACCATAGATCCGTTAGCAAGCTCGAGGGTCATTCTAGTATGGACAAGCTCAAGTAGCTTCAATTTCTTATATATAGCAAGAGGCATCAAGTTAATGCTGACCCCCAAATCAGCTAGGGCCGTGCATTGAGTCATCTTTTTAAAATCACACAGAATGAGAAATTGGCTGGGGTCTCCAAGTTTTTCAGTCATTTTCTTTAGGAGCACCGCCGAGCAATTTTCATTCAACGGTGTGTTTGCCAATTCTAGAAGTTTCTCCTTGTTAGAAAAAAGATCCTTCATCATCTTCGTATATTTGGGCATGAGAACTAAGGCTTCAGCAAGACTGATATTAAAGTGCAATTTTTTAAACATTTCTAAGAATGTGTGAAGCTGAATATCAGACTTGTCTTTTTGCTTATCCTTTTTCAGCCCTTGTGGATAAGGAATGGAAGGCTGAATAGGATTCGTATGAGCAAAAGAAGGCTCAGTAGATGCAGGAGTACTAGCAGGCTCAGAGGGAATATAAGATGACTGGACAACCAGAGGTGGGACGCTTGTGCTATTATTAGGAAGCACTTGGTCCATTAAAGTCTCTGGTTCCTGTTCTAACTCATTAGAAGAAGAAAGAAGAGTAGGTGGAACAGATAGTCCATCATAAACAATACCCCTTCGGGTGGTGATTGCTTTCAAGTCACCTCTTGGGTTAGCAACGGTGTTGCTAAGAAGTGAACCAGAACCCGAGGGACTTGATAATTGTTGTTTCCTTGATTGAAATTATTTCCACGGTTTTGATTATTTCCTTGATTTTGATTGTATCGCTTTTGATTATTTTGCACATTTGGTTGATTGAAACCGGGTGGTCCGAGGTAATTATTCGAGCGATAGCTAAGCAAATTACGGTCACCTTGTGGTTGGTAGGAATTACCCCCCAAAGTGTAGTTACCCGTAGTAGCATAAGCGGCCTCTTGAGTGTAGCCATCGATGGCTAGGCACTCTGTATAACGGTGTGGACCACCACAAGTCTCTCAACTTTGGTTAACATTTACTTGTTGATTAGATTGGCTCATTTTCAAAATGACATTGGACAAATCGTCTAATTTCTTATTGAGAGTTGCTATTTCGGGAGACGAAGAAATGGTAGATCTAGTTAACTATCCCCTCTCAGCTGAGGTGTCCTAATGGTTGTGGTAAGCGGTCATGTTTTCGATCAATTCGTAACATTCTTCCGGTGTCTTCTACATAAAAGTTCCTCTAGCTGCAGCATTGATGGTGTGCCGATGCCTTAATGTCAAACCATTATAGAAAGTATCAATTTGTGTAACAAAAAGCATGTTATGGTTAGGACACCGATCAATGTATAATTTGTAACGCTCCCATGCCTCGAATAATGATTCGTGTTGTTCTTGTGTAAACTTTGTTATTTTGTTTCTTAATTTAGTCACCATCGAAGGAGGAAAATATTTCGAGAGAAATTTCTTCATCATTTCGTCGAAAGAGTGGATGGAATTCCTTGGAAGGCGATCATACCATGTGGTAGCATGATGTGCAAGGAATATGGGAAAGGAGATAGACGTAGGGCGTTATCGGATACTCCATTTTGCTTCATATGTTGGGTAACTTCAAAAAATTTGTCAATATGTCTACTGGCATCCTCGCCCAGTAATCCGTGAAATTGACAAGTATTTTGAACTTGTTGGATCATGTGATGACGAAGTCCAAAATCTGTAGCCTGAATTGGAATCGGGGTAATTGGTCTGCCCCATCCATTTATAGACGATTTGCACAACTCCTCGATCGATCGGGGAGCTGGCTCATTAGGTCTCACCACCGGAGGTGGAACATTATTATTTGGTGGAGGGGGATCCGCAAGAGGCGATCCCTGATTATTATGAGGAATGCTCATAACTTCTTCGAAGTTGAAAAGAGATGACGGTTCACCTAAATTTCTTCGTCGAATAAGACTCTTGTGGTCTCTAAGTGGAGAAAATAGATTAGAAGAAGTAGAACGAGGAAGGATCTTCAAGGCACTAACTTCAAATACTTCACGAAAATAGTACACCTCTCCCCGGCAACGGTGCCAAAAATTTGATTCGATCCAAATAGTCTATATATAATTAAATATATGCGCCATATGTTGTATGTAGATACGTATAATAAGATTAGTGGTGTTGCAATCTTTATGCAATGAGATGTTAAATTTCCATTTTGCTTCATCTTCCTGGTATCATTAGTAGTTGGTACCTACTTAACCCTTTAAACGGTGCCGTAAAAGTTGGCACACTTTATAGATATAGTAGTATGTCATTAAACTATTTGCTTTATGGTATTATAATTGTATAATATGTTAAGTCTGACATGAAATTCACTTCTTAATAGGAGTCAAAGAGACAACCTTTGGCGACTAGACCTGCTGGAAAAGTAGTTCTTGCAGTTGCCGCCACTCACTCTGGTGGCTGTAACTGTGACTATATCCTCTATCTTGCTTCGGTCAAATTGAACCAGAGACTAATGTAATCAAGCAGCAGAGATGGCACCGTCAAGGTTTGGAAGTATGTTTTTATGTTTTAAAAAAAATATCTTATCAACATGATAATCTTGGCCGGCATATCTAGTTATAGATGGGTCATATGGATTACATGAATAAAAGGTACAAATAAAACGGGCCAAATGACTCACGGGTGTATCCTTTTGACCCGCTTTTAAAACTACCCATTTCTACCTGTTTAAAAGTCACCTGTCTTTAGCTACTAATCACAATACAACCCAGATCATATTTAGTTGTTTTTAATCGTTATTACGTTATTTTAATCAACTTGCCCAATTTGACCCATGCATAGACCATGTTGTTTGTAATAGTAAGTTATCGTTTTGTGATTTTCATTACATATAAATGGGTCAAATTGGGCAAGTTACAAACTACATGGTGTATGCATGGGTCAAATTGGGCAAGTTACAAACTACATGGTCTTAGATGTCTGTATTTCATTTTGTTAATTTTAAGTTTTCTCGAACCCCGCGCTCTTTTGGTAACCTTCCCGCAGCGAAGCGAGGGTATACCAACTTGTTAAAGATGTACAATTAATAAATGTAACTTTTATTTATAATAGAATTTTTAGAATAACATCATTGTATACCTTTTATTTGCTAAAAATTGAGTTAATATGCAAATATGTTATTAAAGTTTTCAAAATACTTTGAAGTTACTGAACTTTCATTTTATTCATTTAAGTTATTGAGCTTGTAAACATGACATTTGAGATCATTGTACTTATATAAAACTAGAATGTGACAAGCACAAAAAAGTGGTTTCAGAGACATTAAAAATAAAATAACTAAAAACTAATAAAAACATATCATCATAGATGTTGAATTAAAGAGCACAAAATTTTAGAAAATAAAGTGAAATTAAATCATAAAAAAATAAATAGATAAAAAGATATTTCAAATTAAAAATAAAGGTCATTTTTTAATTAAGAAGTAACATATGTCACTTTAAAATATGTGTTTCTCTAAAATGAGATGGATTGTCAAGATTTACACATAACAAAAAGTTGTTACCAAAGGTTGTTATATAAAATAAGATGGATGTGTTTGTTGTTAAAAAATGATATTTCCATAAAAAAAAAGGAAAAGTCTGAATTTTCATACTTCCTAATTATAGAGGGTCCCAAATGCTTTATAATGTAGTATAGATATTCGGCCAAGTTACTGAACTTGTAAAAACACAACATTTATGGTACTTAACTTATCAAAAAATATACATTCATGTCACTCGAATTAAACACTGAAAATGATTCATATAAATTTAGTAATCTAAATGAACAAAATTAAAGTTCAATAACTTATACAAACTATCTTGAAAAGTTTAGTAACATATTTTTATACTAATCTTTAGAGACTATAAATTGTGCGCTTAACCGTTTGGTATAATCGAATATTGAGTATTAATAGAACTTTAGTATGATGATGTATTTCGAATTTGTTAATTTAAAAGCTGACAAAATATCATCATATGTTAAACATTTTATGTTCAATTTCGTTTTGGAACTCAAAACTGAAGAACAAAAAAGGCTGTGATGCAAATAGTTGGAAATGTGATGGTATGACGTGATAGTGTTGAAAAATTAATGAACGAAGAGGGTGTTTGTTTCGACTTACACGTGGGCTTGTAAGTTTATTTGATTTCTGCTTAGATTTCATAAGCTTCAATTATCAGTCTTATTTTGAAAGTAATAGACGACACAAGTCTCTACCACTTCCCATATTCATTTTTTCATATCTCTACCCACTTGCCATTTTCCAACAACGATAACTTGTGATGTGCCTAAACTTAGTGGTACACATTATTTCTGTAGAAACAACTAAATACCTTTAAATGATTATTATAAATTAGTCTAACAACTTTAAACAACTAAATATCATGAAGTTGTTGGGGTGATTTATAATACCACTTGAGTAAGATAACTTGAAAACAACTAAATATGATTAAGTGATATGTCTTAGAAAAAAGAGAGTTGATACGCACACCATAAAAATGCATATGTAGTGTTGTACAATATGCATTGCACATATGATTTTGTGGTGTGCACATCACATGTGTGGTGTGCATATCACCTCGTTAGAAGAGAAAACGCTATCAAGTATTCTATCTTTGAAAATGAGTCATTTGAAAGCCAAGAGATATTGTAATTATAGTTACACACAAATCTCACATGCATACTTGTGAAACAAAAGGAATAAATTTGTACGTGTTTAGCAAAACAAAATATTAGTAATTAAGATCATGCATGCATGTTTCGTACGTGTTACAAGAATTTGCGTTTTGATTTTTGTATCCGGCCTATGTATTATAAAATGCTACAAAAACCAGGACACCGGGTCACATGTAGAGGGGTATGTCTCTATACCACCAGTCCACCACATAACATATACAATCTCTCTCACTCTGGTGCCGATTTTGAGGTTTCGTTCTGGGATGATATGGTTGCATACAATTGTTCTTCAATCCACTAACTATGGGGTTTCGTACCATGATTGGTAGCTGTTCTTCACCATTAATTGTACTTACAGATTTATATACACTTATTATCGGACATTTTGGTGGTTTGCCGGTTATCTTGGTTAAGGGGAAAGAGGGATTTTTGGGTTTTAAGATTCATCAGAACCGGTATGTATGTTTTTAATTTTGAAATTAGGGTTTTGTCAGAAATTTGGGGTTTTGTTTATTTGCATATTGTTTGATTGAATTTTCCGTGGTCCAATTATCTTAATTAGGTTTAGGGTTTTGGGAGTTAAATTTTGTGCATTTGGTTTGCTTTGATGGTTTTATGGTCTAATTGAGCTGCTTGGTAATTTATACGGCTCTTATATGTGATGATGATTGTGGTTTTTTTTACGGGTTAACTGAGTACTTATAGTTTTTTGAGAGCATACTTTACTGACATCCACAGCTTGACTATCAATGTACATTT